>CAJNJA010082809.1:0-20714 GCA_905231915.1 Symbiodinium necroappetens | reverse complement strand
GAGAGAGAGAGAGAGAGAGGCACGCACACACGCACGTGCGAACACACGCCACAAGCACACGCACGCGCGCACGTGATTGTGGTTATCCGGTCCTCTAATTTATTCGTACATAAACTTGTACATGAATATGTGTTTGTATGGCTGTATGAAAGTATGATATGCCTGCATGTCGTCCTTACGTACGCAGGCATGCATGTATGAATCAGACAGAGTGTGTTGCTTCAGGGGCCCTAGACATGACACACATCCGCAGATGCTGCAGGTTGCGGAAGCTGCTTGCAGTCTATGGTCTAGTCTAGACTCTAGACTTGCAATGAAAGCTTCATTTTCCTTCAACCGTAACTGATCCAGAATTCATCCTCGGATGCCTCGCCTTTCCGGATACAGCTACACGCCTTACATTTCACAGGGACGCATGGAGTCCTCGAGACATAGTGATTCTTTTCCTGACCTTGCATGATCTATGGATGGTCCCCTGAAGCCATAGACACCACCATTGAAGGACTCGCGATCTTCAGTTCTACAAGTTTGAGTGGCTAGTTGAGTCTTGCGAGCGTCTCATGGCGACATGGCTGCACAACATCCAGCAATCTCCGAGAGTCGAAGGCACTGCAAGTGTCCCAAAACCCTGAGCTCCGGCCATGCTCCTATGCCCCAGTCTACAAAGCCTAGTTGAACTCCAACTTATGAAACTGCACGGGCGGGCCGGAAGCCCACATGAACTGAGACCCGCTCAGGACAGACGCGCTTGTAGTTACCCATCTGTGATACAGAGCTCATCCCTGGGTATCTCTTGGGATTTTGATATGATTAAGATCACCCACCACCTGTTCAGTTCATGTGAGAGATGGCCCATGCCTGACCGACGAAGTCGAGGCATTGGGCACGCTGAAAATGTCCCAGGTAGACCTCTGGAAACTCTACATGCTTCTTTCGTGGCTGTGGTCCACCCAGAAGTCGGCTTCTCAGCCAAGAGGCAATGGCTCTCGTTGGCCAAGGCCACTTTCCCAAACGAGGTCATTGCTTTGGAAAACGAAACTCCTATGGAGGGCCCCCTTGCTCCTTCAAGCAGGGTGAGAGGACTGTACGGAGCTACACGGACGAAGCACTGTCGGCACTGCTTTGAGACACCGCCAAACAGCAGCTGCAGCCGTTCCAGAGAAAGGACAGCATTGGATCTGCCAGCCGCCGCCAGTCACTTGCATGCATTTGCTAGGTGAGTGTGTTCTATGTGCAGAACTCGTCATCCTCTGCAGTCACTGACGGATCTGGCAACTCCAGAATACTGCAGAGGAGTCAGGTCTCACAAATGCCCCTCTGCAGGAGCCCCACCGCCTCATGGGCTGGCTCCGAACTACCGCTTCCCCAGTGTTCCGCCTGCTGTGCCTCGGCGAGCGATGACAATCACAGTTTGACACTGCGTCTTTCGGTCAAATTTGAGTGAGTGCAGTGTCGTTGAGCCATGTTGCCTTGCATCGAACCGGCAGTGTGCTTTGACCACCTCGGCTTGCTTCCGTCAGACAGGTTGCCTACACTGTACAAAATCGCATGCTTGCAGTTTCTGAGCATGAACTGTTGGAGTGCCAACTCTGTCTGTGCAGCCGCTGGCCGGGCGATGCATTGAATCTCTTGCACCAGTCTAAGCTATGCACTTGTTCTCGAACACGATGCTCTTCCCACCAACGCCAGAAGACTTCTTCCTTGGCACTCGTGCGGCGCGTCCGTGGGTGTTTGGTAGTCTGAAATTCTGAAAGATTGATTTCTAACCAAAATGGGTGCGACGACAGCCAATAGAAGTACAAGGGCAAGCGGTCTTGGAGCTCCTTGTCACAGTTACAACACTCCCAAAGATCCGCCAAGGAACGTGTGAGTTCTGTTCTTGTTGCTGATGCAGACTCTGTCCGCCTCTTCCTTTGTCATCTTCTTGATGCCTGGAAGGGGCCAGGCAGCCCGGCTGAGCCCTTTTTGACACCACCAGCTACCTGCGTTGGGTTCAGAGTTCGGCTCTGTCGCGTGGGCACCTCCTGCTCACCCTGAAATCTGACACCTGGGGAGCTGGATGTGGGCCCACATAAGTAAGCGTCAAAGTAATATGGTGGTGGCATGTGACGGCCAAAAGCATGCCTGGTAACCCCCTGTGATTGCTTCCTGCAAAGACCTTGCCTAAACCACGTCGTCCTTGCTTCGATCGCCAGCCAAGGATGCCTAGCAAATCGTCAGAACTACAAAGCTCAAAGCAAAATGGACTTGCTGACTAGCAAAATCCATGCCTGGCAGCCTAACATCCTTTCAGATCACCTGCATGCCCAGCCTCCGATCTCGCAGCCCGGGCCAGGATCCAGCGAAATGTCGACCTGCACACGTAGTCTGCTGGCAGGTGTGTGGCTCTGCCACAGCGACGCCTCCAAGTACCGATTGCAAAAATGAAAGAATTCAGAAGATTCGGAAACAACAGCAATCACTGCAAACTTATCACTTCAGCAGAGAGAAAGCACTAACTACGACGACATACGGCAACGACGACTACTGCTACTACTGCTACCAGTACTACTCCCGCAACCAATATGCGGTTGCTACCACCGCCACCTCCACGACGACGTGCACTGCGACTGTGACTAGAGGCTCCACGAACATGCACATCAAAGGCCAAAACCCTGAAACCTGCATTATGCCAGCTTTGGACAAGGAAGCGGACCCCGCAAAGATTTCGAATGCCCATGGTCGAGCGTCGGGCATCACATGGGGGTCGCCGATTGGCGCAGGCAACTGAAAGTTTAAGCCGCGCAAGAAGTCAAGGTCGGGCTGGTTGAGTCCCTTGATGGAAACGCTATATGCCACTAGCACCTGACGCGTTCCCTTCCAAGGCTGAGTCCAATGGCTACCGCTACTGCTACTGCTGCTACTACTACTGCTATTACTGCTGCTGCTGCTACTACTACTACTACTGCTGCTACTACTACTACTACCACTACTACTACTGCTACTGCTACTGCTACTGCTACTGCTACTCCTGCTGCTGCTGGTACTACTACTACTACTACTACTACTACTGCTACTCCTGCTGCTGCTGGTACTACTACTGCTACTCCTGCTGCTGCTGGTACTACTACTGCTACTACTACTACTACTACTACTGCTACTGCAAAACCTACTAGTAGTGGTAAGAGTAGAACTACTGCAAGTATCTACCAGTACTACCAGTACTAGTATTAGTAGTACGACGAAAGCGGCGGCGAGGACTGCGACTACAACAGCGACTACGACGAGGACGAGGACGACGACGACTGCTACTAGTACTACTCCTACTCACCACCGCTGCTACTACTGCAACGTTAGCTGCAGCTACTGCTGCTGCTGATAGCACTAAGTGGACGCGCAGCAGACGACGTCTGCGGGGGGCATCGGCCATGCTAAACTCGAGAACTTGGAGATGACTACTGTGGGAGTTATATATATATATGGTGGTCGCCACCACGCTGAAAGCCTACCGCATGCTACTGCCAAAGGCAACAAAGCAAAAGGGCGGCAGGACCTTGATGAAACGCTCCCCCTTGCGAGTCACCACCTGACAAGCTGCGTGCTTCAAAACGGATTGGAAACGTACTTTGGCACTGCGCGTGCCGCGTGCGACACAGCTTTAAACTTCAAGCATAGGCTGCAGACTTCAAGCCTCGAGCTAAACTCGAAACCAGACCGACCCAAAGCCGAAGATCTGTCGTCCCGCAAAGGTCAACGAAACAGCCGAAGCAGGGACATACAAAGTGTGTCGCGTACTTGGTCTGTTCGGCGAAGTCGCTTTGTCGTCCCGGAACCTTTCCTGTTGGCCTTTGCGATCCGCAAGTTGACGCACCCCTGCAAAGAGGTTCTTCGTCTTCCTCGGCTCGATCAAGATGCCAAAACTTGCTCCGATGGTGGTCCCGTCCCTGCTCTTGCATACAGTAATAAGGAACTGTGCTCTCGCCCTCTCTTCCCTCTCTCTCGTTTGTGCTGGTCCCTCTTCAACATGGCATGGTAAAGTAGCCGGAAACATCCCGTTCCAGGTGATGTCCACCACACCCTGCTGATGGGAAGGGCAGCTATGCCAAAACCCAGCTTCAGACTACCTCCTTCCTCAGCAATGGCGGAGTGTTGTTGAAAGGTTGCACGCGATCCAGCCAGCACAACCCTTCCTAGCCAACACTTTCTGTCGTCGTCAGGCTGGAAGAGGCGAACCGACCCTGCGCTAGTGTGCACCCAGTGGGTTTTCAGGAGACACCGACTGAACAAATCTCGCTGAGGGCAGGGAGGAATTGTCAGGAACCCCCCGTCTTGACTGAGAAAGCTCTCTCATGCTCTCTGTGTCTCTCTGTTGTCTGCTGCTGGAGATCTCGAGACGGCTCGGTTAGCCCCACCTCAGAGCAGCCGAAGGGCTTGGACATCTTTTCCTCCTGCCTCTGCACTGCATACCTGCCCGTTGCTCACAAGTATAGGACACATTGGGGCTATCACGCGTACTGCCAGTTGCTGCTCCTGCTTCCACAAGCGTTGTAGGCACTGTTTTATTTGTCTTGGTTCGGTACCTGTCTAGGTACTGTAGTACCGGGCTCAAAGTCGAAGACAAGGGATGCCCGACTGAGCCCTTCGTCATCGCAAGTCTTGTGAGCATGGGACCTGGCAAACAAGTCCCTCTTCTCTTCGCCGGAGAGCTGATGAAGTTGTGATCCTGAGATGACGAAAATTGGCGAAAGACTCTGAAAGTAGACTGTAAACCGCCGGATTGTGTTTCTTGTCCATGGAGTTCCCCACTGCTCCTCGCTACTGTGTCCTTTCCACTGCCCAGGGGCCAAGCAAGCGAAGGACGCACTCTCATATTCCCAACCCTGCAGTAGGTCCCCAGGCACAGACCAACTGCAGTAGCCGGATATCTGCTGACACGAGCACTACAGCGAAGGTTCTAATGGAAACCGATAAGGCTTCTGAAGCAGCCTTGAAGTCGACTGCAAAAGCCTACGACATTAAGTTTTCTGCCAGCGTCGTGGGGGGAGAACCGGCCCAGAACTGGAGCTTGCAGAAGCATTGGGAATGGAGATCTCTTCACCTTCGCACCTTGGTGCGTATGGTGCGTGACAGTAGCAGGTCTTCAAAGTCTCTGTGCCACCACCTCCCACGATCCGGTCGACGTCACGTCCAGAGGAGCACCATCACAGATTTATCCGAACACTCTTTTCTCACCACACGGCAGCATGGCATGGACGACGGTCATGTGGCCCTGCCACGCTTCTTGTTGTCTTCCCGCTGGCGTGTTAGAAGGATTGCTGCTCTTGGCAGAGGAGGATTGAGTGCCCATGAGACCCATACATGGGCGCGCTGTTTGTTGTTCGAGGCTCAGGCTCGGTTTTGACCCTGGCAATGGCCACCGCATGTTGACGAGTGAAAGTTTCGTGGGTGTGGCTCGCCTTGGACCATCTTGGACCCAGGGACAGTCCTCGATAAAAACTTGAGCACGTGACTCGCGAGGGGTCTGGATGCTTGAGCCACGTCAATCTCCAGCAAAAGTTTCCCCAGCGGCATGCCGACTTCCTCAGTGCCGGGCGGAACGCCCATCATGCTGCAGTTGAAGTCCAGGCCCAAGCCGATGAAGTCGATTTTGGTGATGTGCGTAGCCTTAATAGCGATGAAAAGAATTGAACCCAAAACTCGCTTCATTACAATTGTGTGATCCGTCGCCGCATGGCACCTCAATTACATGTCCATGACGGGTTTACCCGCCTCCAACATGCATGCCGTGCTACAAGAAATGCTTGCAGCAACAAACCCGTATCTACCATCCAAACTGGGATCTGAACGCCGCATGCTTCGCAAACAGCAACGAAGACTTCCTGCAGTGCGTTCTGCAGTTGACAGTTGTTGATGCGAAGACACCAGGCTTCATGCGAAACAAGAAATCTCTGTTCCATGTCGCTGCAAACGCCTCCTCTGTCTCTTCGTCTGCTTCCTCCTCGCCAGCAATGTGCTCCTCCGCCTCATCCAAGTTGTTCTCCTCCTCATCCTTTTCAAGACTTGCATCGGTGACCCTCGACTCGCACAGCTGCTTGAAACAAGACTGTCTGGAAGCAGTGCGCCCCGACTCCCCCCCCTGGCGCGCTGTGCTGCGAATGTGCCACACTTTGGCTATCACCCGGATTGAACCCTGTCTCCGCGAGTAGAAAAAATCGCAGAAAAGCAGACACAGTGCCAAAGGTGGAGCTTGAGCAAGTGCTGCCTCGTCCTCCTGGCCACAGCGTCTTCCAAGATCTTCGCAACAGAAGTCGTCACCGAGTTCGCCTAGGGCCGCGATCTCTGCGAACGGTAATGAGGGCTTCTTGCTGCAGCGACTCCACTCGGAAGGCGCTTGAGGCCTGCGGTTGCCCTAGGTACAACCGATCCTTACAGTACCAAGTGCATATTGCTACCAGCCCTCTGACAAACATGGTGTCCAGCCCAGTTGCGAACATCCACATTCCTCAGTGCTTACAAAAAAAAGAAACGCAGAAAGCACCTTGACAAAGCCATTTACAGCACTGTTCTGTGCCGTTGCTACTTGTCTCATAAAACCCAACACTTTGAAGGTGCCCGGGGCGAATGCAGATCTGGCTAGAGACTGGCCTCTAATTACGCGGTTTAGATTGTCAGTGCCGTGAGATCACCAAACCGGCCTAGAGCCTCCTGGCGCCTGGGACCTAGGACACAGCCGCAGGTGTCGTTGAAGATTCGCCTGGTGAGTTCTGCGGGTGCAAGGTGCTGTTCCTTACCCAGTATGGCGCAGGCTCTGCATCCAAGAACTATCTGCTCCTTTGTTCTCCACTCGAGTCAGCATCCGTTCGAGAGGCATCCGGTCACCCGGAAATCTGCCACAACGCGATATTGCCGCTCAGCGATAGTCCGGCGGTTTGCGGCAGCCACACGTTCAACTTGACAGGTCCGATGGTGGCGATGACAAGCATCCTGAAGCGCTTTCGTGGTGCGATCGCAGTTTGGAAGCTCCCAGTCCGCTGCAAAATCGTACCAGTGACATACACCCTTGTCTTGCAGCAGAGGCAGAAGAACATCGAGGAATTCTGCTCCTCCATCTCCCAAATCAACATCACCATCTCCAGGATTCTTGGGCCTGGGCGCCAAGATTCTGTGATAGTGCTGCTGCGGCAGTGTACGTGCGAGCTCTCGCAAGTCACCTTCGAAGACGGACACTCGGCCGTAGTCTGTGCCATCTGAGCTGGAAAACTGCATCATCTCCAGGCTGCGCCGGAGGCATCGCACAGCGGCTGCGTTCAGCTCCACAGCCACAACTTCTTTGGCTTCTGTGTGCGAAAGAAGCTGGAGAACCTCAGGGCCGCAGCCGGCAAAAGCCACAAGAACTCGTTCGTCTGGTTGCACTGCTTGGCAGAGTCGTTGTCGCTCGCTGGCCAGCCGCGGAGAGAAAAAGCAGGCGTCCAAGTCAATGACCATCCGAACACCAAACTCCATATGAGTCGTCCTGACGAAGCAATGCCAATTCAACTCACATCAGAGGCGACTCAGACTCTCAACTTACAAGTATCATGTTCACCAGGTGCACAGTCTCGCGAACCGTTCAGACGAGCCACATCAGAGGAGATCTTGACCGCCCAGCAATGACATCCATGGCCTCTGAGGGATTGGCAGGATTCTAACACTTCTGCCGCTATGCCCTGCTTCTGCAAGACTTTCCGATTCTGCCACCTCTTGCATTCAAAGTGCCCCAGCAACCACTACGACGATGATGGGGACTGCGACTACTGACTGCCGCGGCTACTGCACCAGCCCCGCCAAGTTTTGCCTGAGACGGGGCTCGCAGCTCCGTGGCGTAGCTCCGCTTGAGTGCCACAACCTTTACCCGACGGTCCTGGCAAACTGCCAGTCTGGCATCTAGACTTGCGCAGAAATGGTGCATGATAAAGCTCGTCGGGCGAAAATCCATCCCGATCCAAAGTGCACACGAGAGGCCTGCTTTAGAATAGCTGCACCCATCGTCGCGACATCCTCATCTTTCGGCTTCACATTCCTGGGATCAGGCAGCGATTTGGGCCGGCTCTAATTCAACCCGAAAGCCGCTGAAGAGCAGGCCCTTCAAAGCGCGCTCCGAGGCTCACCACGGCGATATCACCCACCACGTCGAAATGCTTGGTCTCCTGCAACGCAGCTCTCAGAAGAGGTCAAACCGAAGAAATCCCTTGAGACCCCGGCAGAACTCGGCAGAACCATCGGTGCGACACGTCAATCAATCAAGGTGTGCTAAAAACAAACTCCTACCTAAAAGCATTCCGGTTTCCTTCTCCTCGGAGGTTTCTGGGATACAAAGCTCTGCGGATGGCGGGGGATCCTCGCAGGGACGAAGGGCCGCAGAATTCGGATGAATGTCCAGGTCCATATTTTATGGTACCGGGCTAAGGCTCAGAACCCTAGATTTTTTTTGCCTCCCACCTATTTAGGACGAGCCCGCATTGCAAGGTTCTAGGGTTTAGACATGCGGCTTCAGCTTTAATGAAGGGTACGGGCTCTGCAGCTTGCAGGAACCAGCTACTGCTCCTGCATCTGTCGAAGTGCTTCCGTGAAGCGATCAATTTTCTGCCAGTTGCGCAGGTGTCGGCTGTTAACCAAGCTTTGGAGCCATGCGTGCTGCCCCCGGAACAAGGGAAGACCGGTAGGTCCTGTGAGAGGCATGTCTAGGCCCTCATCTCCCCAAATAGCGACAATCAGCTTGGCCTCCTTGGAATCGCCCCAGCCCTGTAATCCCACATTCTTGAAGACAGTCCGGGCAGCAGCCATGAGAGCAGCGGCCGCTACGAGATCACGACAGCACACATGGAGGATGAAGGGTTCGAAACGGAGCCAATAGCAGGCCTCAGCCTCACTCAGCTTCGCCTCCGCCAGCTCTGCTCGCTGTGGTTGCTGATGCCTGCGACCTTGCCCAAGGGGCTCTGCGCGCCAGAGTCTGGACAAAGCAGCAAAGCAGCCACACACACTCAGGTCGGAGGTGCCAGGCAACATGCTTCCGAGCTCCTCCAGCGTGCTCAAATCGAAATATGCGCTTGCATCCTCCACGAGGTCATGTGTAACCCTCCATCGGCTGAAGCACTCAGTGCTCTTTACACCATCTCCTCGCCAAATGAAGGCACGACCAGCACAACTCGAAGTCGTGAAAAAGGCCGGCCGGAGGTTCAACTCCGCACACACCTCTCGCGCCTTTTCGTCGATCTCGCCGGCACTGGATTTGTCACATTTAGTCAGAAACGTGCGCTTGCGATGCTCGAATCCTTGAACGGCCGCCATGGCGAACAGTGCTAAGCAGTGTCGACAGCGCTTGGTGACCACTGGTTCTGCCAAGCTCTGTTGTTGACCTGCAAAGTGCCTTTAGAGTGCAGCATGGAGATAGTGAAGCGTTGATGATTCTTGACCTGCTGGTATGCAACCTTAATTCCGCCAGTGGTTGCAGGAGCTATCCGAGTCACATGTGTTATGTCATGGTCATGGTAACATAGTACACAAGCGGGCTCGCAGCCACAACGGCCATCGTTCATGTGCGTGAAGTTCGCAAACTATGTGCCGCAAATCAGCTGCCAACCGTGCGCACGGCTCATATCCACTGCATCTCGGAAGGATGCAATTGCTTGCTCTGAAGTGTTCTGCAGTTTGCAGATCGCCGGCTGTACTGCAGGTGTTCCGGCTGAAGCAACTATCCCCCGGAAGCTATGTTTGAGCCTGCAACGTTCTCTTCAACCTGACCAGACCACAGTGTCACAGCCCAGATTCAGAGAGTAGGCCATGCCGCACAGCACGCAGCGAGCGGTATGGCGAGCACGATCCGGATTTGCGTCGGAAGCCTTTCAGAAACTGGTTGAAAAGCAGTGCAAGCTGCGGTGTCGCGGGTCTCGGCGAAGAGCCCTGTAGCCTCGGCTTCTGCCAGCAGCTGGGTGGCAAGGATCGTCTCGTCCTCACTGCCTTTCGAAATTCGCTATCGCAGAAATCATATGTCTGCTGGCCGTCGCTCTCTCGAAGTGTTACATGCCCTGAAATTTGAGAAGCCGGCTTTCATCTGCTGCTTCTGGTCGGCTATCCTTTCAACACGAGCCACAGGGTGCAAGGTGCGGAAGCCTTAACCTATCTGCAACTAAACTGCAACATGTTTGCAATAAAGCTACAGCTGCCAGCCCGAGTCCTCGAGGCTTGCGCTGAGAATCTCCTGCTTGCTTCGACCTGTCGAGATGTCAACCCTTCGCATGCTTCTGCTTTATGTCCCAGGAGGCCACAAGGATAAGGAAGCCGCCACGGGCCATCTAGTACTTGATTTAGGCAGCACGCCCTGTAGCCGTCAGTTATCTGTCGCCAACCCCTTCGTGAGACGACTCCGACTCTGACAGTCCATGGGAGTATCTTTCCTGCGTGATGTTGCAGCCGCCTGCGGAGATCCGTGAGATATGCATCCACTGACCTAGGAACTCAACCACAACCCTGGCATATGGCACCTCTCCAGCCTCGGCGGAGCCCGTCATCCTCATCCAGGTCTATTTTTGATGGGAGGAAATTTGCCTCTGCGACTACCGGGGTGGAAATCGTTGTCTGTTCTTCCATGAGAACAGATCCAGCAGCCCCAGGAGACTTGGAACTGTGGCTTTCTGATAGACTCGTCACCTAGCCACCAAGCAAGCAACTCTTAAAAACACGTGCGAGAGCAGCAACCAGCTTTAGCTTGCAAGATCCACTTCGAAATTCGAAATCAGAGCCAATGAGAGTGTCGAACACATGAAGAGATGTAAGTTGGCTTCCACGGCTCATGCAATGTGGAGTGGAACAGAAGGGCTCCTTGTCAGTGATGCTTTTGGTGAGGCCGTGCCTCGTGTGAATAATTAAACATAGACAAGCACACAAGCACGGGCGTACCTCTAACATATGTTTTTCAGGCATGTCGCATGGCAACCTGAATGCAATCGAGCTGCTCTGAATGCGCCTTTTGTGGCACGGGCGCAGACTGGCACGCTTCGTCTGCCGACGGAGACTCTGACAAAGTTCCGCGCCGATCCGGCAGGTCGAGAGGGGCCTCTTCGACACCCTCTTCTTCGTCGCAGGGCTCATCTTCTTCTCCAGTAGCCTCCTGCGTATCGTCGTTGCCCTTGGGAGCATCTCTGCTGTCCTGTGCATGGCATCAGCCTCATCTTGCTAAATCGTTGAAGGCGCAACTCGCAGCCTGCTTCCTAAAGCGTAAACCTCAAACCCTAAACCCTAAAAGGCCCAGAACGCGCCTCCGCCACCTCGGACTCCTGAATTTCGTCCGTCGCATCGGCCCAGGACGAGCTGGAGCCGACGCGCAATCGTGGCACCTCAGCTTGGTAATTAATGTAACTGTATATAGTATATCTAAATACTATATTATCAATGTAAAAGGTTTATAGTGTGTATATATACATTTATTTATTTATTTACTTATTTAATCTTATTTATACAAGGCACAACTCTCCCTGACCCAAATGGCCTTATTCGAGTAGTGCCCTCCTCGTCTGTGCCTGTTGCGGTCTTGCATCTTCGCAGTCATCTTCGCTCTACTGTTCTCCGACAGAGCAAGATCACAACAACTGCTGACTGTCCTGCCATGATTCTTCAGACTGCGGACCTATCGTCGAATCGTGACACTCTCGCAACACCTGATATAGAAGACATTGAAGGACGCCGGATGCTGTCCTAGCAAGATCTACACCTCGCGTTGCAGAAAGCCTCAACGCAAAGGGATCTAGTTTCTCTGATGTTTGATTCGTGCGGTCGAGTCACCCAGGCTTGGAAGCTGGCCAGGGGTGCCCTTGGCCCAGGAATCTCCCCGACTCCCCGACTGGCGATAAGGTAAAGCAAAGTTTGATTAACTGCCCAGGCCTGAAGACCGGTGAGTGTTCGCCATACAGTAGGAAGTAGTTGGCAAGTTCGGTCGGTACCTTCCCCCTGCTACCACCCCCGCAGCTGCCTACGAGCTAAACTCACAGCCTGGAAGCTTTGCAGCCGATGGCAATGGGTGGTAATCCGAGTCCAGGCCCTCATGCTCCAGTTCGTCCTGCTCCGTTCTCGTCCCAGCGTCTCATGACACGTATGGCTGTCCCGTAACAAACGAAACTCAAGCCTGCTGAAACAGAAGGCCCTTTTGTTGAGCGGTCCCCAAGCACATTGCGCATGTTGTCTTGTTGCTTTGCCCGTGATCGTAAGCCTGTATTTCTTTAGCCGCTCCTCCCAAGCTTCCTCCAACTCCTCTCGCATTGACCTTGGTGGGGCCAGATTACAAGGCAATCCCAGCCAGGTAATGCTTGGTGTTTGGGCCGGCGTAACTAAGTCTCCAGAAAAGTCCGACTCCCCCCATGCTGGTGCTTGCAGGATGCTGCAGAACCTGCCAGTCCTCTTCCTCGTCCTCAACGTGCTCTTCGGCCGTCACTTCTTGCGAGTCCTCTGCCGGGCTTGTTCTTATTCATGTACTCGTAAAGGCAATAGCAAGACACGCGAGACTTGGGCAATGGACCGGAGCTGCTTTTTGAATGGAGTTCAAACGACGAGACTGGCGATGCCATGAGATAGATATGTATATATATATACATGCATACATACATACATACATACATACATACATACATACATACATACATTGATATTTGTATTTTGTAGGCATGCATGCATGCATGTACAATGTTGTAGCAGATGGTTACATACCTTTCTTGATTCATGTGCGAGTGACAACTGATTAGGCTTCGTGCAAGGAAGTAGTCCGACCGGCCTGGTCAGGGACACCGGCAAGCATAACGGCCTCCTCGGCAACGCTCTCCGCCTGCATCGGAAGCCTAAGACATGGTGATGTCGTCGTAGCACCTTTGACAACAAACGAAGACGGCGACGACGACGACGACAACAACAAGAAGGACAAAAACGACAACTAGGACAACAACAGCAACAAACAGCAAACAACTGCAAAACACAAGCAGCAGCGCCACAACCGAAGCCACCACCACCGCCACCGCGACCAGCACCAGCAGCGCCACCGCCGCCGTCACCAGCAGCAGCAGCCGCAAGCAGCAGCAGGAGCAAGACAAGGCAGCATTTTAAAAGTTTCGGAACCACATGAAGACAGTACGGCAGGCACACCAACTCCGAGAGAGTGACTACGCTATTGATGGGATTCGAGCTTATCCGGCGTGCCTTTTCCGATTTGTGTCTGTCTCAACGAAAATTTATGCAACAAGAAGAAAATCATGGCGTGGTCAGGAATTCCGATAGTTTGGACCTATTTCCTACTTTTTCATAGACATTGACGCAAGACGTGTTGTGTTGACTTCGGGGTGCCATTCTACAAACCAGGACTCTGGCTTTGAGTGTGGCGACGAGTTGAACACCAGATCTTCTGCTTCGACTTTGGGCCCAGGCCCCCGAAGCTGCATTGGGCCCTTTATCCTCAAGACTGCTTCCAGTCCAACGGCCGAAGGTTGCAGCCTTGTGTGTTTGGGGATTTTTCCGCTCTGGGTTATTTTGAGAGAAGCTATCTTGGACTTTGAAGGTTGATTCAGGCTTGAGGTGTTTACAGGCGTTTGCTGTTGTGGGACTGCTAGCGCTAGTCAGTTAGTAATTTGAGTGCAGGCGAAGCCAAGAAAGCACCTGTGCTGCTGACTTGCCTCAAACCTGTGGCAGGTGAGCAAAGAGGACGACGCAAATAGTTTCCCCCTCACTGCCTCTCCAGGCGCTGTCCCCAAAGACAAGAGAGAGTCTCGGTCGATGCATCGGGTGGGTAAGCCAAGCGAGCAGGCGAGCAGCAGGCGAACAGCAGGCGAACAGCAGGCCAGCAGCAGGCGAGCAGCTTCGGCCCGTGCCGACCCGGCCTGCTCTGCATCGTCTTCAGCCTCGTCATCCTGAGCGTATACAAGGCTTTGCGATGACACCAGACATCACCTCTGTGTCGAGCTGATGTGGCCTGCGGCATGCAGTGCCACGCAAGCCCGGAACTTATGCTCCAACCCCCAGCCGAGAGACCACTGGATGTGGGTAGCCTTGGTTTCCACAAGCTTGGAGGCTAAAGAACAGGCCTGCGCTCATCTGCGCCCCGAATGCTGCAGCTGACCACTAGCTCTTTGCACAGGGAACACCTCGCAATGCCTCGAAGCGCAGACTTCAAGTCAAGAATGCGCAGGGGCTTGAGACAAGCGGCTTGCGTGGGTGTGGCTAAGTGGAGATGTGGAGGCTAAAGCGCCTCAGATCAGATATCGAACTTCTTGCCACTGTTAGAGCGCAGCCAGCTGGACTCGTGCTAAGATCATCATTCAGCTAAGTGGCCCATCTTGTTTCCTGGACAGGATCGATGCTGTCATTCCGGTGCTAGCTTTCTCGAACTCTGGCGGCTTGCACCGCATGCTCACCGAGACTTGACTGTGGAACTCGAGGGGACTTGTCTCCACCAGACAATTATGGAACGTAGGCTCCCGGCGCCCCACTTTGATGGCTCCCGGCTCGAGTGGTGAGGGCAACGCGCCAGCCCTGGTACATGGCACGGATTACAAATCGAATGCCACTCCAAATAGCAGGTCGCAGCTGCCAACATATTAACCAAACCCCAAGACCCCGCAGAGTAGCTACTATTGTCGGCAACCAGGATTCTAGGCAAATGACATGGTACAGTCTGTGTACCGTGACAAGTTATCTTGAGCTGACTGCAGGAGGAAGCATTGGCCTCCAGACCCTCTTCCTTGTCACCACACGCTCGCTCCTGAACATCTCTTCAGCATTCCAATCACCTGGCAGCATTGCTCCAGTCCACATGAAGCGAGAAGTCTCTTGGGGATGGCTGCTTCAAACAGAAATCAAAGCTGCGTGCTGGTCCCCATCTGCACACCTTGCTGGTACGAAACTTCACCAAACGTCTCGAAGTTCTTCTCGTCGCATTGCGTTTCTTCTCCCTGCCATACATGACAAAACAAATTCACTCGCGGGCAGCACCAGAATACCATCCGCCGCGCTTCCAGTAACATACACACCACCACGAAGCAATCCCGATCGAGAACCCATGTCTGACATTGTCTCGGCATGTCATCGGCAAAGCAACTCTCATCAAGAAGACGCAGGCCTCGCGCTGCTCTAGCTGCATCAGCAGGAACCTTAACAATGGAGACGGACATGCCGTGGAAGGGCAGCAGGTGTGGTTCGCCCAACGGAACACCAATTTAGATATTGAGCCCAAGAGCCAGGAACTCAAAGAAGAGTCCTGTGCCAAGATGCTCATCGGTGCTGACCGCCATCGGGCCATTCCCAGGTTCGCCGGGCAGCCTCAATTTTTACAGCTACTTCTAGGTCATGGGCATCTGTGCACTCCAACATGCTCAGAATAGTTTGTGACTTCCTCGCGGGTCGATCGCTAGTTCAAGGACTCATCTTGAGAAGCGGCCGCGTGACGGTTTAGCTTTCAGTTTACATACTGGTTAGCCCTCCGTGTCTGTAAGGCCAAGTGACACCTGCCCCGATGACCAGAGATTGGGTGTCCAGTCGCCAGGGACCTCATCTGACCTTTGAAACTTCTGCATCGTTTCGGAGTGCTAAAACTACGTCGTGTGCAAACTACGATGTTAGTTGGGGGTGTAGACCGCTAGAAACCGTTACAGTTGGCGCTCCGCTCAGCGCGAAGGCCGTCTCGGCAACACTGTCGCCCCGCAGCTGTCGTATGCCCTTCTATGTGCGAAGCTTCTGGGAAGCATCTCTGACTCAGAAGCTCCTCTGATTGCGTGCAGAGTGGCTCCTTGCCTGCACCCTTGCGGCGCTCGGCCCGACTCATGGTTTCCTCCTGGAATGTCGGTTCACCGCTGCAGCTAAACTTTAGCGATGTTGTCTCTGAGGTAGAGTTTCACGGTTTCAGTCCGATATTCTCGGTGTTGCACAGTTGGATCTTCGGGCGATGTGCCCTGAAGGCAGGAATGAAGCTGGGAGCTTAAGGGTGTCCTGTTCAGCCAGTATTGCAGAGCTGTATGTGCCAGTGGACATGCAACCGCACTCTCGGTCTCCTCGCAACGCCATCATCAACTCAATATTCAAGCCAACTGTCGGGTGGATGCACTTACTGAAACAAAACTGTGGTGATGAATGGAACCCCGCAGGCCTGTGCCTTCTTTGTCTCGGCACGGCTGCGCTCAGCTAGTGCCACCTTTCGCTGTCATGCGGAGACATCTCAGTTGACTCGGAGTCGTGATTGAAACCGGCCTTTGAAACTGCACTTCGCACTGGTTCATCAGCTGAAGAGCCCGCTATCCAGCAATCAAAGCAGCTGGCTGCAGTCCAGGAGTCCAACAAATGGTTTTGCAGGTTGAATTTGAATAGTTTTCGAGCTCGACCCCCGTCCGATCATCCAGGTCCCCCTAATTTCTGTGCCGATCCGTCTAGCGCAATGCCTGCATGCAGCTGAAACATGGATGAAAGCAATGGCCTTGCCTTCGCACAAAGCCCTCACACCCGGAGAATCTTAGCTCATATCTTCGAGGTATCCAGCCGGGTTTTTTGCTCCAGAACAAGCTCGTCTGATTGCTTTCGAGCCTTCTCCTCCTAGTGCCGTCGCCCCTGCCACCACCACCACCACCACCACCACAACTACACTCCTTGTTTTTGCTTTTGTGGTCACTGCGAGAAGCAAGCGTTCGTGATAAACACAGCGGAGATGATCATGACACTGGTGACGATGATGGTGGCAAAGCTGACACTAATATGCCACAATCACAAGCATGCTACCACCCTCACCACCAGCATTACGACGATGTTTCCATTTTCTGAGGTATACTGCTAGGGTTTGGCCGATGCCTGCGACTACGACCTGAGCACTGGTATGCTACTTGGGCTGCTGAGTCGTGCATGTTGTTGTTTTGCTTCGTTGCAATTCCTGATTTTTCATCATGGGTTTTACCGAATACCTCCTACCCCTGTTACCCGTTACTTTGCGCCTCTCGCCGCGTGCGTGGCGCAGGGCCTTCGCTGCGGCTGCGCTTCGCAGAGGTTCGCTGAGAGGCCTCGACTTTGCTGAATCACCAGGAAACAGAAGGTCTTATCACTGACTAGGGCTAGGGTTATCCGCCAGGTGAACCAGCACAGCAACGTCATCGCTTTTGCCTTGTCTGTGGGATGACGAGGATTGAGGGTTTGGGCAGCGGTTGAATCAGCTCAGAGCCCCCCTAATCAAAAGGAGCTACACCGCTCCAACCACTCTAGCCAAGCAGCCGCCTTAGCCTTAGACTCGATCTTCTTCTTGGCCTCTGCGACCTGCTGTTGGTCGATCGCCTTCTCGACGAGGGCGCGTGCCCAGCGGCTTGTGCGCTCGTCCCGCTTTGCCCTGGCTGCCACCCGTTTCAAGCGAGCCTGCTCTTCAAGCTCCTCCACGGGTGTCTGCACCACATGGCGACTTCCGGAGGTCTTGCCAATTTCAGCCAGTCCTTCGAAAGTCCGATGCGCCCAACGTTGGCGCTGACGAGGTGCATGCTCAGCCTCCTCTGCCAGGGCTGCTACTGCGACGGCGGCAGGGCTGGCACCGGCTTCACTGCAGAACGCATCCGAAGAGTCACCGGTGCCTTGCCGCAACCATCGGCTCCGTTTGGCCGTTTGGTTGGGATCCTCGATCTCCGCTTCGGCTGGGGCCGACGCCCGGACTTCCTCCTCTGCAGCCCCCAAGCTGACGAACGCTTTGTGACATGAGAGGCCGACGATGCCCCACTCTCCTTGGAAGTCCAAATGCTGGACTTCGAGGCCCTCTATATGCGTGCCGATGCGCAAGCTTTCGAGTAAGCCTGCCCGACGTGCATGGTTGGCATCAAGAAAAGCTCGGCAAGAGCGGCCAATGTCGACAAAGACCGTACGGTGCGTGATGCGCTGAACCACGCCAGTCACCTGCATGCCAACACCGAGTCCAAGGGTTGCCACGAGGACGTCACGATCCCATCGTGCGCTTCTGCCCGGCTGTGAGTCGTTTCGGCCCAGGAGCTCTACCATGAAGGCCGCATCTGCTTTTGCATGATCCGGCACGTCGGCTTGTGCAAAAACGACAAAGGAATCAGTAGGAGCACCAGGGCCTTGCACCATGGGCAGGATAGTTTCCCGGATCATCTCCTCGCCATACCGGCCGATCGCCTTCTGTTTGGTACCAAAAAGCCTCAAATATGCAGAGTTACAAGTGCGAGCCAGGCTTGGCCAGCCGTCTTCAAGATCGCCACACCAACCATCCGAGTTTTGGATGTGGATCCAGGCCAAGCAAAGGCCCCACCTACGCAACAGATTTACCACGTCGTCCCGGTGGGCACCGTACCAGGAGCTATGCCGGAACTCGAAGATGTGCAGAACCTGAACAATGGGAACCAGCGAAGCGAACAGACAACCGGTTTGATCAGCACAACATTTATTTTTCTTGTAGCTGGCTGCCTTTTAGTCTGAGCCACCGGCATTTCTAGGCAGGCGTTTTGCCAGCCTCATCGACTATCGTCCACTCCAAAGATTCGACGATACTCTGCTGAATACCATTACTGTTGATGATATAAATCCTGCATTACCCATAAGAAGGAATATACCATAATTCCCATAGTTTAGGGTCCTTAAGATCATGCAGGACTTTTACTGTCAACAGTAAGAGGCCCTCAGCTTCCAGCTCCTCCAGTTCGTAGAGGCTTTGCCGCGAACAGCCTCGGACACACGCGTCCATTCGTGGCGCAAAGGTATTTCGTGAATTTTGGGTTTTGCCTACGCGAAGGAGTCAAATCGTAGTGTAGATACATAGACAAGCAGATCACACACAAACACAGATGTAGGTATCTATCTATGTATACACAAATGTGTGCATATATACAACATAACAAAATAAATAAGGGTATACAGTTCGGTATACATATGCACACAACAAATAAATACATAGCTGAGTGAATGAACAAGTAAAACAATCACTCAGTGTGATATGTATATAAATATATGTATAATATACTGGATATGTGTATGTATGTATGTATGTATATATATATATGTGTGTGTGTGCACGTGGTTATCCCCCCTACATTTTCGCATCTTCCCCACTGCGCCGAGCAAGTAAGGAAACAGAGAATCGTAACTTCTAAGGCTCTTCGGAAGTGTTTTTTCAGCAAGCTATTGGGGAATCGAAATTTCCAGGTCTGCGGTTTGTGGCAAGCCACTGGGGCATTGCTGTTTGCTATCAAGCAATCGCAACCCATTGCAACTTAAAAAAGGTTAACTAAACGTTCCAGTATAAACACAAAAGGATGGTGCAATAAACTTACGAAATTTGGAAAAAGCACAATCGGGATTGATATGACGCTAGAAGACCAGAGAGATACGATACGATAAAGCAAGATCAGGTAACATAAGGCAAAATAAAATCATGAAGTATGGGTTTAAACCCATATATGTCAATACACATGAAAGAATTTTCGGTACATATTCAGTTCAGAATATATAACGTATAATATTTGTAAAATTTGTAGTATTTCGCACAGTCCAAGGACAAGACAGAATGTAAACTAACATGGTAGCGTACAGCATGTTTAAAATGACACAGTATTTTTTATAGTTTATTCTTTGCAAAATAGCATGATGTGACGAATCGTGCTTTAAACGGGTATAATGTCGTATATGGTACCGTACCATGCCACGGACATAAGATGCCTCAATACAACAGGATTTGATATGGCATGGTACAGTAATTAGTAAACATCATGATGTGTTGCAACATGCAAAGATACGATAACTGCAACCAGATGCACAGTCTATATGACACAATACAGTCTAATATCATCGGATAGAGTATCGTAGGTCTTAACCTACTAGTGGACAATATGAGAATGTCGAAAACCAGAATGAATCATACCAAGATGTTAAACACAAGGCAATTTGTCCATTGTGAGATGATATGGTGAGATATAGGGTAAGATGATAGACCATCTAACCAAGCTTTTGTCATCATATGCAGTATATTCACATATTGTATGATCCGTTGGGACATATGTCTAACCCAAAATATATAATATAGTGTAAGACAGTAAAGCAACACAAGGCTCGCAACAGTATATCAGCAGACCAACATATGCAACACAGCATGATCGAACATCAATCCGTGGGCGTATGTATTATACCAACTAATATGCACCTTGTAACAGAAGTTCACATGATATTTGGAGAGTATAGCACGGTATAGTAGAGCACAGCATAGTAAAGTGTAACAGTTTAGTGTAGTATATAATGTAGTATACAGTACAGTACACTGTGTAGTATACAGCACAGTATCTAGTGTAGTCCAGAGAATAGTATAGTATGTATTCAAGTTTTTCCTCGAGTCCACAGTATAATCTTTAGTCGTTTATATAGTATATTCTATAGTAACATCTATGGTCTATAGTGTAGCAGTCTATAGCATTGTCTACAATAGATTAAAGTATGGTTTCGTATATAGTCGAAAGTATATAGATGGCACATAGTAAAATGCAGTTTTTTACATTTGTAAAATCTTCAGGATAGGGGGTATAGCATACATTAGGATAACATGTAAGAACATGCAACATAGTTTAGTACGATATAGAGAAATATATCATGAATTAAGGATCCTACTGACTTTGGCCGCTTTCACTCTAGATTCTAGAACCGAACTAGGCATCAATGTGCTGTGCTGTTTGTTCTCACACTCGTAACGCCAGAGGCCTGACCAT
>CAJNJA010082808.1:29539-49129 GCA_905231915.1 Symbiodinium necroappetens | reverse complement strand
GCTCGATTCCACAAGTACCCACTCGAGACGAACATCAGTGGCAGACCACACCACATCAAAAGCAGCCATTCCCCATCTAGACGCTCGATTCCACAAGCGCCCTCTCGAGACGCACGTCAGTGGCATGACAGCACATCAAAACCAGCTTTCCCCAACTAGACGCTCGATTCCACGCGGAACCATCCGATCGCTCACAAATAGAAGTGATTGTTAGAAAGCGGGTTCCCGAGTGTGGACGCTCATCGATGCGTATTTCCACCCAGCGATGCGAGATAAAGCGACCACTCGCAAGGACCTGTGTCGAAAACGGCTGGCGGGCAAGTCAGAAACAGCCGGGGCCGTGTGGGGAGTAAGCGGAGGCTGCACGGAGAAACACCGGGCAAGCCTCAACCCTAAAGGCACAAAACCCTAAAGGCCCCAAGCCCGAACCCAGCGTTCCTGACTCGACCGCTTCCATCCGCTTCCGACACAGCCCACTTAATCACAACCAACTCGGATAACATGCGCAAGCTCAAAACAAGCAAACAAGTTAGGGTCAGGCATTTCATGACCGATAACTATAACTATAGCCATTTGTCCAAAACAAGTCCGATACCGCTGCAATATAAGTTGCTTGTCGTGATCGATCTCCTTGAAAATGTGCCGTAGTGCCTGCACCTGAAGGTCATGTTTGCCTCGGCTTGCAAGGGATGACTGCGGGATGATGCTGCAGATCGTTTGTGTTGCTTTCTGAGGAAACAAAGTGCAAAAACATCCCGGCGAATCATGAAATGTCAGGCGGGCTTGTGTTGAGACTGCTTCGTTGTTGATGGTCACTGCCTACTGGCTTTCTTCGGTTAAGCGCTTCAGTATGCCGTGCTGCTCAATTGCGGACAGGGCTCGCATCTGCTTCATGATCGCAATGTCTTTGTCACTCTGCGCCGACTCAATAGCTGTATTGCAGAAAACGCCAGTTACGACCTCAGCAATTCATCTTTTAGAAACGCCGGACGCATACTCGAAGGAGTACAGGTACGGCAGGAAGGCGGGGACTAACTAACTTTGTTCCGGTGCCAGCAGCCCCCAAATGGACAGGACACCTCATAAACCCTCGTTCAAAAGGAGGGGCAACCATCTGACATGAGTGCAGAAGCTCTGCCTATCTTCCACTCAGCTCACACACTTGCAGCTCAACACTCTGAGTACATGGCATTGAGCACGGCAAAGACGGAAACAATGATGTACCTTGGAACGAGTGAACGAGGCAGCTTGAAGGTGTAAAAACTCACAACACGCACCAAACTGCCGGCATCGCTGTGACAACCGACAATCTCCCTTTTTCATAGATCGCGGAAACAATGCACAGTTTCCGAAAGTATCAAACTCAGATGCTCAGGACATCTCAGGACTCGGGTCGTCTTCGGAGCTGTTGCTGGAGTCTTTGTTTTTGAGTGCGAAACTGAAGACAGCAGACCTGACCACCATCGAAGGTTGCGCGTGAAAGCCGACTATGTTACAATGTTGTCAACGTCTCAAGAGTCGAAGTCTATTCATCTATTCGCACGTGAATTTCATTGAACGTTCCAATCTACGTCCTCAGGCAGTGTGCTGGTTGCATGCTTTGCTGTTGGTGGCGCAACTTTCCCGCGGCTACAGGGAAGGTTCAGAGCTCTGTCTGGCAGGAATCTGACCCTTGCCTTCGAGGGATACGCATCACGTGTATGCATCAACGTATCAGGTAATCTGTCCCTTTACCTGCGAAGTCTCAAGCCAAGTTGCAGGATGAGGAGATATGGGGCAATCCCCTGCACCACTCGTAGCGGCTCCAGAGCTTCCGTCCAATCTGCTGCGAGCGAACAGCAAATAGCTCCCATGAAGCTACCCTAAGGGTGCGGGTTCCTACGATGTAGGTCACTAGTGAGCAACGTCGCACTGTCGGGCAGCAAACAAACATTGTTTTCTTTACCTCGGTTCGATTTGGGACCAGCAACTCATGCCACCAGAGATTGCCAGAAACAAGGTCAGCATGCTCTCGTCGACGGACTTCCAATACCTCAAGAAGGCCAGTGCCCAGAGAACTTCCGATCGGTGAGTCATCCGACTGTCTGCAAAGGCTTGTTTGACAAACGATTTTCTCATCACTTGCTGAATTGAGGTACATCAAAGTTCAACCCCTCTTCGCTTAACAACGCAAATACCGCGAGAACCACTTCAGCAAAATTCAAGAAAAAGGCCATCCCGTATTTAAGTGTGACGTGGAACAAAAGTGGCTTCGATTCTATGTGCAGGCTTGGACAGTGTAAGACAGGCTCAGTCATGCAACACTCACAGGGTTGCGAACCTCTGGATTGCCTGCCCCGGTACGTGCCCAGGTTGGATGGGCACTCCGGCACTGCATTCACGTCCCCGGTCTTTGACATCGTTAGCTCGCGGCAGTAGTCCGACACGAGCTGGGTAAAAATGACCCCGAAGCCTGCAGCCCGACTGTTGAGAGGCAGGCCATCTTTCAGCGGTCTGAGACTTTCTTGGATTAAGGAGTAGTCCCATAATCACAATAATCGCTGGAAACAACAGTCTGCAATCGCTCATGTGCTGCGTCCAAGTCGGGAACAGAATGGGTCCGCTACAACCACTCCAGGCCACGGAGCTGTAGAACAGCAGCAGCAGCAATACCAGAGTCCACAACAGTGAGCTCATGGTGCTTACGATGGAGAACACCAGGGTTCGCAATGCACTCACATACCTGAGCGAGCAACGCGTGGAAAATCAGATTGTGCCCATCTTTGCAGCCGTCCACGACGCTGCCCACTTGTGTCACTTGTGTGTCTACTAGTTTTCAAGCCTGGAGCCTCCAAGACTCCACAACAGACATGCAAAATTCGTTGTGAATCAGTTGGGAATCTGATGGGGCCTGCTGTTCAGCCTGCGCGCAGCCTATGGACGGCATTGTCCAGCCCTGGCTCTTGCTGCTTGGTGGCCTCAGCAGCCGAATCACACGAATGCCACGCAAGGCGCGGACGAGCCGCATAGTTCGCATAATTCCTTGGGCACCAATGGCAAACTGTGAATGCCCTCATTCTCTCGCAAGGGCCTGCTCTTCTTCGTTTCCACCTCCAGGCTACGCCTCCATGCAGAACCTTTTTGCGGCGCTGTGTCGAAAGTGGCCCGACGTGGAGCCAGCTTGCGTTGCAACCAGATCCTCCGGAGCCAGACTCCCGTGATGCTAGCTCGTAACTACCTCTAGCTCGAGTGTTTGCCGGTGCGATTGTCGAAGCTCATGCCGGGGCATGCTATTCTCAGGTACACCCAAGGACAATCAATCACGGTCCCAAATATCCACGGCCGTCTCGAGCACTGACGAGAAGATCACGACGAAGTCCAGGTTGTTCCTGCCAAGGGCCGGCCAGGTATCAAGCTTCAATGCTTGGCTTGGGCTAGTACGGGTCCACGCATGCTGGCCTGTTGCCTTACTTTCTGGCTCTATTTTGTGAGTTGCTGGTTCCGCCCCTTAGATTTTAAGTCTGTCAGCTGTTGGCTTTTGTGGCGGGTAGCCGTGGCCCGACTTGTATGTGCCACACAGCCAATGGTGACTCGGTGCTGCGCCATACGGCATCACACGGCTAGGTCTGACCATGGACGAAGGCTTGCTGGATTTAGGTGGACTGACTCGTATCAGGATTTCCGGAATTCCCTAATCACCCTGTCATCCGCTCCGGTAAGCTTGAACATGCTGTCCGAGCATCCAGAATGCATCGCGGCCGCAGAAGAAGCCCGAACAGCCAAACGCGAAGAACTTCAGAAAAAACTCCTTGGCAGCAGTTGGCTTTACTCCGAATTCTGCTTTAACAGTTTGAAGCTCTGGTTAGTCGGATAGTCTCGTATGAGCGCTCAAAACAAGAACAGGCCAACCTTCTAGCCAGGGCCGGGCAGCAACCAGGAACACGCACACGATGAGTGTGTTGAGGATGCCATATACACTGGGGATGTCCTTAGGTCCGTCAGCTCAGCTCCACAGTCCAAAATCCAGAAGAGGTTCCGAGGACTGTGTGGTCGCACAATGCTCTTTCAGGCTCGAAACCTGCGGCTCGCCTCTGTCTGTGTCTTCAGGCTTCCAAGAAGGCGGTCAGCCAACGGCACGTGAGACAGCATGAATCAACAATATAGTCTGGCCGCATCTTGTCCGAGTCTGGTGGCCACGTCGACCTCGACGCCCAGCCTGATTCTGCAGAGGCAAAAGAAAACCACATGACATGTAGACGCAGTGGCATCTTGAGTGTAGCATGGGTCCGCATGCAAGGCTGCAGAAGAAGAGGGGCAGGATCAAGTTCACCAGGATCAAGCCCATGACGCCTTGGCGCCCAATGCAGAATGACGGCAAGGCTTTGGATCAGCAGATTACTGCCCATGGTGCACAAAGCCTTTCGGCACATCTACAAGCAGCCCATACTCTGGCAGCTAGCACCATCACAAGAACTGTAAGTGGGTTTGCTTGCTTGCTTGCTTCCTTCCTTGCTTGCTAGGGGTCTGGGGACAAGAAGCCCCCTGGCCCGAGGGCCTACTCCCGTGGCGTGCAGCAGACTCGCGGTTCGGGCCTGTTTTCGAACGTTGGAGACTGCCTTCCCCTGAGTGCGACTTCGATGTGCTCACGTCCCCCAAAAGGCACCTGTAATCCTAAGACCGTGACGCGCCTAAGGCACTGCAGGCTGCACTCGCGGCTCCCTTTAACAGATATAATATATAACAAAAAAAAAATATATATATATATATATATTTATATATATATCTCTAAATCTATCTATCTTCTTCCACTCAGTCAGAAGAGGAGCACGGACGCACTCCCCTCCGCGCACGAGCGCGCCCTGCTTGTCTCGAGTCTGAACGTACGCTACTCGATGAGGCCCGAGGGAGAGAACTGTTGTCCCCCTTAAAACCCCCGAACACTAGCAGATCCCCCAGGCCTCATCATCCACGAAGGTCGCCGGCTCTGTGCTGCAGGCTTGCTGTAAAGTCTACAACTCTTTGCAGCACCGTGGTCCCCCCTTGAGCTACGGACAACAGCAAACGTATCAGTAAAAGCACGAAGAAGACTAAGGCGGGGACCAGGTCATAAGTTGTGGAACTCAAGTTGGGTGGGGGTTCGAGGAAAAACATGCAAGCCCTCGCGCGACTGTAGACAAAGAGGGCTAAAGTAAAGGACTTCGCGGAAGGACCTGGTCTAATTACAACCTCTTTCCCCCTGAATTCACCAGCATTTCCTGGTAACCCGTCGTCGGAGCGTTTTGAAAAGAATCGGGGATTGGTGCCACGGTTAGGGCGGAAGGCTACGGTCGTCTATCTTGGGGAGGCCTTTCGGCCCATGGGTAACAACTCAGCTCATGCGGTAGTATTGCCCACTCAGTTGTGCTTCTCCCTACGAAGTTTGAAGTTCTCAGCCCTGCTAAGCGTTTGTTCACCTCAGTGTCCTTCGTATCACACCCCTGGTCCATCCAAGGTGGTCGGCATGCGCGGCCTTCCTGCCATTTTCACGAACCCTCTCTCACGGTCTTCAGCCTCCCAACGTACTTCTTTGGTGTCGACGTCTCCGCGCGGTAGGGCCGTGGGGTGTGGAAGAACGGCGTCTTGCCCCCGTCGCCCTCCAACGTGTTCACGATGTAACCCTTGGACTGCGTGATCTTCCCCAGTTCCGCAATGAGGGAGCATGTGTGCCCCCCTACTACCGGGCCTCCCCACTTCATGGGGGAGCAAGAGGTTGCCCTCCCCCTGCGCGTCAGCACTCTGCCTTGTTAAGAGTCGAAAGAACGGCAACCGAAGTGCCAAATGTTATCAGGATCCAGCTGAACGACAACACCACATGAGGAGCTAGTACAATATCTATAGTCAACTTTGCACTCTGCCGGTCTCTCAACGTATGCCCTTACCTCAGCCGTTTGCCCCCTCGGTGGTACCTGCTATCGTGACTCGTGAAGCCTTTGCTTCGCTGCTCTGCTGGGATCTTGACGACATGTTTGCCCCCCTAGAAGAGAACGTCAGGAAGACTCTCAAGTGGTATTTGGCTGGATGTGGACGTTGAAGTTGCCTTTCCTCGATTCGGCCCTCTCCGGTGACATAATCCCGCTCGTCTATGGTGATTGGTTTCCAGCATGCATCCCCCGGATTGATTCCCTGGGAAGGTGGCGCCCCTTCAGTAGGCAGGGGTCCGCGCGAGCCGCAGTCACGACAACACCTGCTAAGTAGGCAGTTGCTTCAGTTCCCGTTGCCTGCGTTTCCAATGCCTCTGGCACACTGAACTCATTGCCCCAGTTTCCACGGCCGCAAGTCTCCTGCACTAGTATGTATTTTGGTATTGGTAGTCATATTACGAACAATATAAGTGTGATTTTTAGTGTTCGTAGGAACATTAGTATTCATATTAGCATCAGTGTTACTACGGGTGTTAATTCGTAAGAGTAGCGTTATTTTCAATACTGGCATTAAGCCTAATGTTAATATAAATGTGAATGTTTTTATTTGTAAGAATATTAATCTGAATATCAATATTGGTACTCATTAATACTAAAACTAATGTACAATGTACATGCTACTAATGCTTAATATGTGCCAAATCTAAGATATCTTGCCTGCAGTTGTGGTGTGTCGTGGGCCAACAGAGTTGGGGTGCGGGGAGGGGGGTAACACACATTTTTATATATATATATATATGTATGTATGTATGTATGTATGTATGTATGTATATGCATGTATACAGTCTACAGTATGTGGTTGCGCCCCGGCCCTGTGGAACAGCTTGGGCCTTGAGCTTGCGTGTGGAATGGTTGGGTGGCCAGGCCTTCTTCCAATGGTTGTGCGTGTGATCTGGGGGGGAGCGGAACGGCTGGGGCCTTCGAGCTTCGGAGTTTAGTCCCCCTCATGGTTGCGCCGACCGTGGATTCCTGCATAACCTGCATATCCCAGCTGCAGTTCGTGAACATGGTGTGGGTCACGATGCGAAGACAGGCGATCCGGCAAGGTCCACTGCCAAACATGTCCTGGGACAGAGCATAGTAACGTTCTTCCATGACAGCTGGGGGCGCTTCAAAACGCACAGTGGATTGGTTAATCCTGGTGTACCTTAACCTGATCCGTAGCCGAAGCATCGAACAGATAGTAAATACTAAGCAAGCGCTCCCAAGTGCTTTAAGTCTTGATGCAGTGCAACAGGTGCGAGCCGGGCTTCAGCCTCAATCGTGTTCATCCTTCTCAAGTTGCCTCAGACAAGAAGCGCTTCTGCCGCAGAGTTATGACAAGCACAACTATGTGCATATGCACGCTGTTGAGCTCGTGTATGTTTCGTTTGCTCTTCATGGCCATGGCATCAAAACTCGATCGATGCGTGTGATTCGGCATGCATAAGAATGTTCGCCGCAAGCCGGTGAGGACATGGCATCTCTGTCCCTGAAAATGTCATGCCCACGCAACTCTGTCCGACACTTGCCTCAGCCAATACCGTATACTCACTCTGCACGAGGATAAAGATGTTGCTGCCTGCACTACGTGTCGACTTTGCTACCTCGAACCTACAGGAGTCCTGCTATTGCCAGCTGGGTGGTACCACGGCACACCCAGGGCCTGTTTCAATGCCCGGATCTGTGAGTAGATGTTGAACACACCTTTCCCGCTACCCCTCTGTGCAAAATTCGGTGGTGCAACCAGGGATCTGCTCGGAAATGCACAACATTTCACACAGGCAGTGCTTGCGCACCGCCCCTACTCCCCCTCCCGCAGCTCTACAGCCCTCAAGGCATGGAGGCTGAATGGGTCGAGGGCCTTTGAGAGGTTGTAGGACTGCTCGGGGCTCGGGGGGTAAGGCTGGGGGCTGGAGGAACTAGAGCATTAGGATCGAAGTGAGGAGGGCTGGGGGATTGTTGGAGGGTGTGAGGGCTGGCAAGTAAAGCTTACAGATGTGGATCTGAACTACTGTACATGCTTCTCTCCACATCATTTAACACCATCATCACACATCCTTCCATTTGGTTGCTGACGGCCGAGCAGCTCGTGAAGGTGCTGGCAGATTGCTGGACCGCCTCCTTGCAGGAATCATCCGCATGATGCCATAATTGGTCGTGCAGCCGTTGCATGTAGTGATATTGTAATGCTTCTTAGAGCATCTGCAACGACGCGGGCTCCGCCTCGGCCTTCTTCTGCTGCTCCCTCAAGGAGGTGCGAACGAAGGACCTGAGACGTCTCGAAAAGAAGCACATGGTTCATCCAAGAGGCTGCGATCAACATTGTCGAAGTTGTTCTGTAAAATTATTGCACAAAGGCCAGATGCATTCCCACTTTCTCTTTTCTGTTGGCACTAGCAGCACCAACACCACCAGCAGCACCAGCACCATCTCCACCAACCTTGAACAACCAGAACAACAACCACCAGCAACAGCAACGGCAACAGACCGGCAACAGCCCCAGCCCCTTCACCAGCACCAACATCAACAAAATAACAACGACAACCACAACGACAAAAACACCGATAACAAAAACGCCAGCAGCAGCAGCAGCAGCAGCAGCAGCAGCACCAGCACCAGCGCCAGCGCCAGCGCCAGCGCCAGCGCCAGCACCAGCACCAGCACCAGCACCAGCACCAGCACCAGCACCAGCACCAGCACCAGCACCACCACCAACAAGAACAACAACTAGAAGAAGAAGAAGAACAACCAACACCAACACCACCGCCACCACCACCACCAACAACAACAACAACCACAACCAGCACCTCCACCCCCCCCCCCCGATGGTGGTGTTGTTGGTGGTGATCATGAACACGACGTCGTCCAGTGTGGGGGCGGGGGCGGGAGCGGTGGGGGCTGGGGCATTTAGTCTCTCGCGGCTTTTGGAACCTCTGTTTTGACTCTTATTCTTCTGAAGCTGAAGTGAGCGGCCATTGTTGTGGAGTCGGTGTCATGCAGTGTGCATGCCTATATTCGACACCACCCTGAGGCCACCTTTTAACATGTTCCGCAGTCACACGCCCCGCCAAGCGGTTAAACAGCTTAAACGCATACGCAGACCTAACATACCTAACAACGCACGGGGCAGTTCATGATGGGCATGCAAGATCAGACAGGAGTAAGTACCTGCCGGGCTTTGGTCTGAGACTGGGGCTGCTTCGAACTCCCGCGACTGATGCTTTTCCTGGTCTCAGCACACCGCATTTACTGTATTCCTGATGCTGGGGTCGATGACGCCTGCAAAAGGCTACGATTACCCGTGCAATTACTGCAAGCACTGCTGCGCTTGTACCCTTAGCCTAACTCTGGGAATTCTGCATGTTTCCAAGCTGTACCACAGTGAACTCACCGATGAAAGGCTTTCAACGCATACAAACCAAGATTGATTGGCCTGGCTGGCTGCTCGTCCTCAGAAGGCTTTGAGCTCAGCACCGTCAACTCAGACTGTGACCTGCGCGTTGCCCGGCGGATTGCCGCCAAAAGAGTGCAGACTTGAAGGTGAAAGGGCGACCGGCCAAGCGGAAAACCCTTGAGGACAAGTGAATCTCTATCATACGGCACTTCAACCTTACCTTGGACACGTCCAGGAACCTGCCACAATCAATCCTCTTGTTGCCCCGCCCTGCTGCAGTGCGGGGCGGATAGCCATCATCGTAACGATGTTGCTGCCAAACGCTGCATGACTAGGTTTCCTTCGGTGTTGAAAAGAAGTACTGCCACAAGTACGTCAAGACATACGACACCCAGCCAACTTGCGAGATCACGGAAATTGACAAATTTCATCCATGCGTGCCCACAGCTCCACACCTGAGGAGAGCAAGTGCCGGACCTGGGAAAATGGAGCAGCAGAGGAACGTGCAGGACTGCTTCAACAGTTAGTTAGTCTTTGACAGATCGTGAAACAAATCGCGGCGATCTATGAATCTCCTTTGGCACTCAAGCAGGTGCTCGCTCCGACTTGCGACATTTTGCAGTTCATGCAGTTCACCCCGCTGCTTTCGTTCTGGCCTATGCGGATGGAAAATCCTTTAAACTGAACCTACGGCGAACGATTTAGTCTGCTGTTGTTTCTCACTCAAAGCCAGGAGCAAGTCCAAGGCACGGGGGGAGAGCGGTTCTGGCTCTTCCCTGGCCGCTTCCCTGGGCGCCTGCTCGGGCTCTTGACCGGCCTGGCTCTGACTGAAGGCTCGCGTTGTCAAAATCACCCAAAAAAGCGCCCCCTAAAAGGGCTTGGGCCGGGCCTCCGCGGAATCATCCACTTTGGCCACTGTTTTGCCGTCGGGGAATGCCTGCATTAGCCTGGGTGTCGAGCGTCACGAACGGGGCAGGTCGCGGATCGAATTTCTAGCAGCGCTGAGGTCTGGGAGGCATCAATCCCTTGCGCGCCAGACATCATAACTTCAGCCAGGTAGCTTCAACTGGGTAGACATGAGCTCTAACATCCGGGCTTGCTTCGCAAACCGGCTGTCAATGAAGGAGCGCAGCTTCACCACCTCTCTGCGGAAGGCAAACCTCGGGCACATGTTATCTCCAAAGCATCACGCAACACACCCAAGGCAAAGCACTCCGAACAACACTCCCAGAATGCAGGTCCCGAACTCCCATGTTTCGCCCACCCACGTGCTTCCGGCTGCCTACACTTCAACCTGCTTTCATGCCGGGTCGCTCTTCACCTTTGGGCCCCGATTCCTCTTCCGACACATCAAACTTCAAGCTCTGCGGTCGCTCCTGATTCTGGGCTGTCTTCAACGAGTTTGGCTGCAGGGGAAGAATCGAGAGCAGCCGGCAATTGAAGAACATGCTTTGGGGTTATAGGGAGATCATTACTCTGCCGATCCTCCTGCTCCATTGCTTGAGCCATGGCGTCAATGAACCGCGACAATCTGCTTTAAGCACACTCCTGCCCCTGCTGTTCTGCTAGATGCCTTTGCTAAACTGTCGCTGGGCGGCACAGTAATACCTGATCAGATGGCTTCTTTGTAACTCCATGTGCGACAGCTACGTCATGCCTCACACTGCGGTCGGCAACGGGACAAAGGACACCCTGGAGGTTGCTCACCATGAGGCCAACCATGTTTGCTTTGCATGCCAAGGCTCGGTACCAAATGTCTGCGGCGAGGTGTGTGCTTGCGTTTAGAAGTATTAAGCGCTCCGAACTCTAGACTGAAGACCTGGGAACCTGCTTCCATGTATCGTAGCACTTCACACCCCTGCATCTTGAAGAAATGTGGCGTGCAACCGCTGTGCGCTGCTATCGACAAGTAGCAGATCTTGGCAAAACGACTCTGCAGAAGGCTAGATTGGCTAGATCCTGCCTGCGGCTCTGGTTCGACCGGCTGTGAGGGCACAGTCTGCAAAGGCACGGTCTGCGCCGGCTCTGGAGCCTCCTCCCCAGGCTTCCGAACCTGCAAACCAGAGCAAGGGTGGCGAATGCAAAATGTAGCGGAACCGGGGCTGCCGCCACGCCCCCGGGAGGCAGCTCCCAGGCAGTCTCGTCTGTATCCTCGTTGTGGTAGTACACATCGCCTAGCGGCATGGAGCTTCGTCCACTCAGACGGTTGATGGCGGCCCGCGACTTCGGCAGCTCTTGCCCACGCTGTCAAAGCTCAGTGTGCCTTCGTCCGTGCGGACCTCGGTCCAGTAAGACCTGAGCTTCGAAACTCACAGTGACCCTGTGGCGGCAAAAATGCACACGACTGATGACTGCCGATGCAAATGGCGCGTTGAAGCACTTGACGACTTCACACCCGGCACATCCTGCACGTCATAAGGTTTGTCAGCCACATCAGCTACCGTACGGCTACGGGCTCCATCTGAACTGCTACATGAACTTAACTTCTCCGGCTCGGCACCTCCTTTCCCCCCAAAGGGCAAAGGAAGTCGTCTCGCTCTCCCCCGGCTCGGCCCTTGGGCTCCCGCGTGGCGACCGCGGGTGCCTTTGGCTCCGCAGGCGCCGGCTCGGCCGGCTCTGGCACAGCAGGGATCCTCAGAGACAGCAACGATCCCGTCCGTTACCTTTTTTTTGCCCCTTGCAGAGTCGTTTCTGCTTCGTATGAGGCCGTTTTGCCAGTAAAAGAGTGTAAGACTACAGCACCGTATTGAGCTAAGGCTCTTGGCTGCTGCAGGCCCCAGCGAAGCGCTGTGCGCTGGCGCCTCTTCCCCCTCCTTCAGTCACTGTGTATAAAAGACTTCGTTGCAGAACAGAACCTGATAACGCCGCTCCATGAGGCGGCCAACTCCATCTGTCTAATCAAGGCTGTTCTTCGAGTACGTCTTCCAGGTCACTCGCTTCACCAAGCTTTCGCGCGTTCTGGGTCCTTCGCCAAAAATGTTGGCACTTTGGGCATCGGTGGCCTCTGTCTGCAAACTTGGCAGCCGTCAAGCTCTGCAGAGACGATCGTCAAATGGATGTGTGCCATGTCACGTCTGACGGATGCACTGGCAGGTCAACACTCAACTTGTGCTTGTTTTATTACTGTTTTGTTTGTTATTCATGTTGTTGTCGTTCTTGCTGCCGTTGTTGTTGTTGAAGGTTTGTGTCGTGAAGTTATCTGAAGTTGGGAGCCAACTCGTTGATGAGTTTCATGCGTGTGCTGAGCACTGAGGCGGAGCTTTGGCCTTCCAGGAAAGTCCCGGCCTCAGCTCAGACAAAGGATAAGACTCAGTCTGTCGAATGTTTAAGCGGATCATGACCACTTGCCTCCATCCCTCCATCCTTCCATGCATCCACGTGGCTGGTCTGCAAAGCACAGAAGCGGCAAGAATCCACATTTGTCACAATCCCAAAAAGAGTTCGAATTCCACGGAGACGCGCTGGGAATGGCGCGAAACCCGGGCTCTCTGGAGATGCACGCGGAAGTAAGGTGAGATGTCACTCGCATTTGCGGTAGACTTCGATGCCGAACTCTTGCCTGCAATTAAAAGAAGCACAGAATCCGAGGGTGTAGCAGCCGGAGGTCCCGGCACTTGCGCATTGCTTCCCACAGATCTGCCCTGGAATCAGCTCGCCCAGAGGACTCTGGCACAAAAAAAGTCTGGCAGGGTTCTTAATAATCAATATTGAAAGTACATTTGGCGTGCACATGGCCTTCGGCACCATGTGCATGCACAGCCCTGCAGCACTTGGGCATCAACAGCAGACGGCGTTGTACATGTACCACCACAAGAGAAAATCCTATATGGAGACACCTAGTTGCTTTCGGACATTGCTTCATGTCGGTCCCTCTGCGGTTCCCCAATAGCTGCAAAGAGGACACGGTCTGCCAAATTTGAAAAGAGTGCTTGCAAATCTGCCCCGCACCAGGCACTATCCATGTAGTTCAGGAAGGTAAGCATGGTCTGTTGCGGTTGCGATGCACGCGGTCATTCCACAAAGGTCACTACATGCCGGACAGGGCACTACTACTCCGCTGGCTACGGCTCTCGAAAGCCAACTGCAAATATTGCGAAGGCCACGCCGTCCGCCGCCACGACTGAGTAGCCTCCACCCTCTGAGACTCAACCCACTTCACACAGCTGCTAACTGTGCCGACGAACCACCCGTGCTTCTGCCGTTGCATGCTGCATTACTACTGGAACAGGGAGAAGCGGTTCATCTGTCTGTGGGGCATGCATTCGTCATTGCGTCGCAAGGGGAGCACTCATTCGTGGAAGAATTCCGAGCTGCTCCTGCCTGGACCGTCAAACGGTGTGCAGCTTCGTCGAGTCTGGCTAGCTGATTGCAGCTGTGCGGCTCATGCTGTGGCAAGTCCATCCTGGGACAACAAGGCACTGCGAAAAGGCCAAGGCCCAGGCACGTGACTGGCCTTAAGAGCCAAGCCACCGATACCGAAAGTGGTTCCGATTCTCGCGGCTGCCTATTGTACAAACGGTGCCTGCATCCCCCTCAAGTCAAGAATCCCTTGCGGCGCCCTCCGAGTATCTGCAATCAAATGCATCAAAACAAGACCCTTGAGCAAAGCTTCCTGCGGAGCTCAAGCTTTGCACATCGTCCTGCCGTGCAGATGCGCTAGGTGAGCATGTAGTTGGGCATGGAATACAGGAATACACTCGGTAAGGCAATCTGGTTAGAACTCGCAGTGATTCCCGTCATGCCATGAAGTTCCGTGGCTTGATCCGGCATTTGCAGTGAACAAGACTCGAGAACAAACCTCCACCCTACGAGTACCATCCCAGAAGCGACTGCAGTGTAGAGGCTGGCCTCGGAGGCGACGTCACGCTCGACGGCGCTCATGAGCACCCCTGCATGGAAATGTCTATAAACCAGAGCTGGCCATGCTGCCAAGACATTCCAGGCCCGGCGAAGCCCTCAGCAGCTTCCGATTCGCAGCTGCTTGCGGTCAAGACGCTGTGTCTTAGACCTCAGGCACATATTTTTTGGCAGGAACAAGTGTCACAGTTGACAGGCCCTCCAGTACATGCATGCAGGGATTGGCCGATTCGTTCACCTCAGGCTGACTGCTTGACCCGAGCTACGAAGGCCAGTTTGCGACACGCCCACTGCAGAACCCCATGTCAAACACGACTGGATCCAAACAAAATGGCGAAGTGTGTCCCTGTTGACGAGTAGCTCAACAGGAAGCTTCGCATGAAGTTCCGAATCTCCTCTGGAGAGTCGGTCGATGCCTGAGTTCATTGCACGAAGCGGTTCGCTTGCCGCTGCACGGCTGTTCGTGGCTTCGCGTTGACAACTGCAAGATACTGCGCACACAAAGGCTCGGACACGCGGATCCTCTCAATTTTGCGTCAGGCTTGTAAGGCGCAAGCAATCTTGGCCAAGAGCTCCTCCTTCGGGTTCAAAGTCGCATGGCTGGCCTGGGCCTCGTGGCGATTGCCAGGAGCTTCGGGCTTTTGCGGCTGCAGGGAGGTGGTTGCCGAAATTCAGAAAATGCCCCGTGCCTTGCAGGGTTCGCCAAGCATGCCTCCTTCTGAGGATAACCTCCAGGCGGCTCTGCATGTGGTGGCATTCGAAACACGAAGTTTCTGTCAAACGTGCCGGCTGTGCTGCACGTCCGACTCGGCATCTTCGATGACCAGGTCAGACAGCCGGCCATGCTTTCCTGCTTGCGTGATCACGCTCGAGCATTTGAGCTGGAATGGGGCACCAGCACATGCAGACAGGAAAGAATACTGACCTGATCCGTGCCTCATGAAAATCACCAAGCTTCGAGCTCGAACACTCACCGAAGAGTCTCGAGTCTCAAAGATTCGCAGGGCAAGGCATGATCCATGTGGACAGGGGCTGTGCCTGTGCTGCTGAAATCCCTCGAAGACCGCAAGACCGTTCAAGCGACAGCCGGGTGCCTGTTGCATAATCCACGGTCCCCGCCTGGCTCGCACGAGTAAACACAATAAACCTCATCAAAACGGGCTACTCCTGTGACTGGCGGACTTGCGGCTTGCGCGGGCAGCGACTTCAAGTCGTGTACCCAAAACTTCGACTGTCCAACTTGTGGCCCCGATTGCATCCCTGGATAGTGCGTGTGTCCAGACTGCTTCTGGCACGAGGTTCAGTCACTGCATCCCCGCTGCAATACATGCATTTTCCCACAAGTGGAGGAAGTTTCGCAGCCCAAGTCGCGGTGGTCGGCATGGAGTCCGCAAAAGCACGCGCTGAGCCAGTTGAGCAATGACCTCGCTGCTGCATCCATGCATGGCTTCTTCTGAAATGCTCAACCGGAAACAAAGCGCAATCGACAATTACGTACACACACGTGTATTTATAAGTATATCTACATATACACATACATATATATATACACACACACACACATTTTGTCATTCTTGTGTTCATCAGTGAGCTCTGGAATTCGGCTTCAGCGCGGCCATCAAAAGTATTCATCTAGTGTGCGACATCTTAGCATCTTGGGTTTCAAGGTGGACACCGAGTAGTAGAAGGAACAGCCTGTGGCTTTAACAAGTTATGCCAACGAACGGACAGAACGACCACCACGACGATCATGACGACTACAGGACGACGACCAGTAGACTCGCAGACGAATAGAAAACCGCCAGCAGACCCCAGGACACCACAAGGAGACCACCAGGACACTGCTAAATGCTCTCCCCCAAATCAGACTGTGAACGCTCCCCCCTCTCCTTCCAGTACGAGTGCGATTCAAGGTTTTCGAGAGAAAAAGCTCCCGAAAGAGTTTTGGAACTATGGGTTTTCGCGCTCAGCCAAATTGCGAATCGGGTTCTGCATGCCATTATTTACACAGGATGCGCGCGGCGCGCGTCTCGCGCGGTGCGTAGTTTTCGCTGACGTCCTATTATTTTTCTACAGCTGCGGGACGCGCCACCACCCCTTTAAAGAGTCTGTCTACCTCTACAGCCTCGGCCCCGGGACGCACCCCCGAATCCGGAGAGTCTCCGCAACCACACCATTCAGGCCGCCGGGAAATGGTTAGCAGGCACAATAAAGCGCAGTATCACATTGAATATAAGTTGTTTTGATGCACACCGCTGACCATGCCCAGCAAACCCCCACATCCTTCTGCACACAGTCCCAAGCCATTTCGGAATCTCCCCCGGGAGACATTGCTGACTGTCGTATTTTGCTGGGATGGTGGAAAAAAGGGCACTGAAGTTCATGTAGACAAACCATGATTTCCAAATGTCATCTGACTTCCTACCGGCTTGCAATCCAAGACGTTTCACATCAAATGCGTATATGACATATGATACATATGGACGATACACAAGGTACCATCTACACTGATATCACAAGTGATCACTGCTGGCACATCAGGGTGATTTGCGATATTATGAACCATTGCAGAGGGCTTCGTTGGGCGGAGCTCTGCAATGTTCCTCAGGTTCCTGCCCCTGAAACAAATCCTGTTCGGGAGATGCATTCATAGTCAAGTGCTGCACCCCCACGTACCACAGATTCTCACATGCCCACACGCCCACGGACGCATATACCTGCACGCGCACAGATGCTTACATGCATCATTTGTACATACATACATACCTACATGCACACATGCATACCTATACACATACAGTGCACGTACATACAACGTACACACATTACACACATTACATACATTACTTACATTACATACATACATACATACATACACACATACATGCATGCATGCATGCATACATGCATGCATGCCCAAGCGCGTGCATGCGCATGCGCACACTTGCACGCATCACGAGCAGTGCGATTCGTTCAGATTAGGATCGCAAGAGCCTGCATCTTTGCCAAATCAACTCACTGCCCTGAAGTCATACTAAGGCTATGCCTTCTGTGCCTGCCCCCGCAGTCACGTCGATCAACCAGAACAGTGCGATAGCGGCATGGGAGCACTGCATGGCAAGGCTGCAGCTGTATCTCGAACGTGCATGTGACATGCAACACCGCTGAACTCCAAGGCTTCAGCTGCGGCAACTTCGTGCGCTGAGCAACGCGCTGGCGCTCTGCAGCACTTCCTCAACTTCCGCATATGCTTCCGACACAGGTGACTTACGAATCATATCTCCGCGCCTTCTTAATGAAGCTGCAGCTTCTCGCCACGAATTGAATATTTCGGTTCGATCTGGGATACTCTGGGATGCAACACCTACAGCCCTAGCCGTAAGTGCACTTTCAATGTGTCTTCGCAAGACATAGTATTGAGGGAAGAAGTGGGAATCACAATATTTTGGAGCCGGACTGGCTGTGTCGACACCAACGGCAGGCGAAACCTGTGCATGCTGACGGCTTCACCGAAAGCAGGCTGAGTGCCCCTTTCGTCGCCCGCTTTTCAACCAGTTGCTCCCAGAAGGCCAGAAAAGCCTACAACATCCTACAACTGCTCGCGAAGAACCATAATGGCAACGACTGGGATGATGATGATGATGGTGGTGGTGGTGGCGGCGGTGGTAACGGTGCTGGTGCTGGTGGTGCGGATGTTGCTGGTGGTTAGTTAACATGCATGGTGGGAAAAGAGAAGCTCATGTCAGTTTTGCAGTTCAGCAGACGACATGGTGGCAACTGTGGTGGTATCTGTACGTTACATGAGAGAACGAGCCGTATCACTAGGTGGCGGGAAAGCGGCTGCAGATGTTGCTGGTCGAGCTTGAAACCTGGCCGACCGGAAGAGATATGATGAGGTACAGTCCTCCAGCTTGTCCAAGTTCGGCTGCTGAAGGCTCTGGCCAAAATCCAGGCGCCTTGTCTGTCTCCGTGGGTTTCACAGAGAGGCTAGAGACGTTGGCTTGGTTGCACCTGGACAAATTGAAACAGTGGACTGTCCGGACAGCGACTTCGTGAACGCGTCTTGTGAAACGCCGATTCGTCATAGGCTACAACCTGTGAGCTGCACGACGAACCAGCGTAACTCTTTCATCCCCAATCGACAGTATTCTTTGATTCTGCTTGTTGCCTGACTCATGTCTTGCTGCTGCCCAAAAACAAGTTCCAATTGTCGGGGCTCTTCTTTTGGAGAGCCGTGCGACGGTCGATCTCTTCCTTGGCGACCAGTTGGCAACACTCCAGATGAGTTGGTGCAGCACAACTCTCCCGCTTCCGGGTGCTTGCTCCCCTGACATGACCATCTTGCCTTTGCCAATAATCGGTCAAGAATCGATCATGCTGCCAACGTCGCCTGCTTGCTGTCGTGGAAACGCATCGAAACCCGCAGGCTCAAAGGTAGCACTGCTCCACTTACAAGACGAGTGATCGGAGGCCTTTCTGCTGTAGGAAACTATCCAGCAGCGAGTCTACAATATTCTCGTCCCCCTCCTGCCAGTTTGCAGCGGCTTGGGATTTGCTTGCACGGTAGGTGTCAGCTCCTCGCAAAATCGGCTGAGCATTTCATTCCAGCTTTCTTCTTTGGCTTCGGCCGTGAGCTCCGTCCTTGGCTGGGGCTCTGTTTTGGGCTGACGTCAGCATCTCCAAGAGAAGTCTCAAGACGCCAAGGCTCGGCTCGCAGGGATGCAGTGAAAGGCTCCCCTGAAGCTCGAGCGTCGACAAGAACAGCATGCAAGAGCGAGCGCCCTGCAGGCCTGCTTTTCCTCCGGAACGACCGGATGACAGTCGCATGGAGCTGGGGAGCCTCCGTTTGCAGTATCCGCAGCGGATTCAATTTCAAGCTTCCGGGCGTGGTCGAAAAACTGCTGAAGTCGGCGCTGAAAGCCAGTCTGCATCGTGTTGTAACCGTGTCAGACTTCAGCAGACAGGAAGTGACGAATTTAAAAACATCTAAAACTTCTGATCACTAGGGGAAAAGGAGCTGAGGTACATCGTCACGGCAATCTGCGTCATGTGAAATTCCGTCTGATCCCAGCCCTGGAATCTGTATGCGACTTTTGAACGCAGGATTCCTCGCCTTGACTCTCAGCCTGAAGCGTGTCCAGCAGGCGCTCGACAAAGGCCTGAGTGACTGCACGAGGCATTCACAAACGGATTTGCCTGACACTGTCAATGACAAATGCTGAACGTGACTGAACGTGCCACAATAATTATTGAGCGCTGCAGCCATGCACTCTTGGTGTCCGGACGAAATTGTCATCCATCCGTTGTAGCTTCCTGAACCGGCAACCAACCAGTGATCTAACTGTCTACCCACCTCACGCAACGGCTTAATGGTTTCCCCCTAATATTAAACGCCCCCCCTCCCTAATATTAAAACTG
>CAJNJA010082808.1:0-29465 GCA_905231915.1 Symbiodinium necroappetens | reverse complement strand
CCCTAAACCCTACAGCCCTGGTCCTTTCGGTTTAGTACTACTGTAGTCTTGGCTCTATTAAATTAAAACTCATACAATCCTAGGCCCCCCCAATGTTTTTAATTAACTTTCAATTGTTGGCCTGAAACCGCAAAATTCCCGGGGGCGGCAGTTTTAATATTGGGGGGAGGGGTTAATAATCAGGGGAAGCGATTAAAACGTCTCTTTGCCAACTTGCAGACCTGCCCTGTGTCCGAGAACCAAAGCAAGCCTTCAAAGCGGTAACTAGACCCGCTACTCAGCCGCTACTCGGATCATTTGTAACGAATCAGGCCGTGATGTGCACTGGATCGGGGGCCCGTCCAGAGAACCATGTATCAGATCACGGCCCCTAAACCCCTAAACCCAAAACGCACAAACCCCCAGCCCGCTTCAGCACAAATGCAGATCTGAGCGGGGAATCCGCTCCACACCACACCGTTTCAGGCACCATCGCAGCCGATACCTGCAGCTACCCCTACCTTCAACCCAAACCATGGCAAATTCGCTTCCGACACACCTGTTTCCTCCCAGCTGACTTGGCCTGTAAACTTGGCCAGGAGATCTGCTCCAGTGGCAATCGGCTGCTCAAGCTTCGAATGCCAAAGACGGCCTAGAGCTGTGTCCTCAAATCCTCTGCCAGTGCCGCAACCATCTTGCACAGCATGGCCGTGCAGGATGGGGCCCAGGAACTGGGCAGCATCACGATGAGCGTGTCGTGCTGGGTACCGGCCACGACTGGCGAAAGCATAGCGAGCCTTAGGAAGCGACGCACAGCGAACATGAGTTCCGGCAGGACGTCTGCTCTCTGCTCAGACGATGAAATTTTGCAGGCCGTGCAGCGGGGACAACGCCAAGCCAGTCCTTGCAACTGCGTCTGCGACTCCGGGCGCCTCCTTCAGGCCTTCACGGACGGCCTTCGGGCAGGGATGGCCAAGACGGGATTGATAAGCGATTTACAGCTTCGCACAGCAGCGGCCTGGACGACTGCAGCATCCACCTCCCCGAGGCCGAGATCTGCAAGGACGAGGATGAGTTGGCAGGACCTCATGCAAGTCTCTACAGTAACCCGAGGTCTTAGGCAAGTCCCCTTTTCCATTCTCAACAGTCCGCAGCGGGGAAGGAGTCTCGCGAATGCCTGCTATGGTAGATGACGGCAGATTCATTCCAGCACTAGCACGATCTTCTGCATCCAAGATTCTTCCGCGACCAGGTTTCGAGAAGGTCAGCCAGGAAGTGGCTCGACTTCTCCTCAACACTGTATTCCTCTTTCCTCAAGGGGAAACCACGATCGGAGTCGTGCTCAGTCCGTCCGCAGGACATGCAGGACCCAGCTTGAACAGGTGGGACTAAGCCAGGTTCTGCATGCTTAAATGCGCAGGGTAAGCCTGTGCGCTCCAGCTTTGAGGATCATACTCACCTCTTCCAAGAGTCTCCACGATCTCGCAGCTGGAAAGGACAGTCAGAAGGTCGCTGAAGGCCTCGATTCTGGCATTCACAAAGTTGCAGCTTAGTTTAGGGATCATACGGGCCACCGGATTTCTCGTCGCTCGTTACTGTAGCGATTCGGGGCACGCCAAGTAAACATTCTCGTGCTGGGCCTGATGTTCCGTCCTGCCTAGGGCGAGTTGGCTTGTGTTGTGGTTTAGCTGTGAGTCTGAGTCCAAGCATTGCCTGAATCCGTGCATCATGCGCATGGGCCCGCATGGCCCCACGACTCATGACCCTGAGCGCCTGATCATTGCTGGCGTCCCTGCCAATAGTCAGAAGCCCAACCCGCAGCGGCCGAGGTTGAAGAGGTTGTCCTGCCTAGCGGGTTGGGCCATGGTGTGCGCTGTCTCAGGACTGATTATCTTTAGATTCGTCGAGGCTTTATTGCTGTCTCCTCGACAGTCGTGGCTGGCGGCGGCTTTGCTGGCTGTGCGCGGATACGGCCCTCGTGCACCAAGCAAGGCAGCAAAGTGCATTCAATATCCGGGTAGGGACGGTTCAAGCACTGGCCTAGTCACTCACATGTTATACAGCGGGAGTGACGCCTGTACTTTGTTTGTTTTTGTCTTCGTAAGATTGTTTCTGCTAGTCTCAGATGCGACATAAGTACACATCTCAGTGGCCTTTGCCACGTAATCAAAGGTGATTTCAAGGGAGCCGTCTCAACTCTGCACATAAAGACTTCCACAAATTAGTGCAAGACAAAGCTTCCGTCCGGGTTGTCGCGAACTTAAAATGTGCATCAAACATCCAGAGTCTCAAAGCCAAGGCACTCCTGGGAAGCCCTCCGGGCTTGGGACCAGGGATCTGCTTCCATGGGGCAGCAGCAGAGCTTTCACCACCGTCCCTCATTGGGCAACACAGCCAAAACGCAGAAGGAACACTTGAATCGAAAGTGCCGCTGCTTGGCATGTGTCCCCTTGCTGGGCCTTTGGGCAAAGTCCCTTTGTCTTTCGGAATCTCAAGGAGACAGTTGGCATCGGCAATGGAAGCGATGCGGCTGCTGCGCTGGAAGCCCGTGCTTTCTGCAACGATGCCTCGGCTTCACAAACAGAGAACTGCACCAAACGCCCCAGCCAAACCTCCCGACACAGGCTGACCGTAGCTTTGGAACTTGAACCTTTTCCAAATCCTGCACTCTGCACCCGAGCTTGGAACTTCGGACGTGCCTCCTCGCCCTCAGGCCCGCTCAAGCCCCAGCAATACCCTCCCCCTAAGTGAACTGCAACAGAAGATGATTCTTGGTTCGAAGGGCGTCCTGCCTCCCATCGTGCCCTAGCCCGATGATACCTGGGCCGATAAATGAACAACAGAGATGGGAAGCAGCATGAAAAGCTGTGACATCTGAATTCGGGGCAAGGGGGTTCCTGACTGCACAACACCGGTTGTTGAGATTCGAGATACTCGGGTCGCACCGGGTCCATGTCAACAGGGTCTGCCAGCTCTGCATCCACCCGCGGGTAGATGGGTGTATCCTGAGGCAGCCCCCGCAGCCGCTCCAAAGCCTCGTGCGAAGGCTGGGCCGTAGCTAATCCCTGTGACATCCTGCGACGCAGCTCCTTGGTTCCGACCTCCACCGTTCCGCTTTAGACTTCAGTACATCCTGCCAGCAAGCACCCGGCCTGCAGTATGTCGCGGACACGACTCAGACACCCCAACATCGCCCTCTCCTTGCCTCTCCTACTCCTGAAGCGATACAGCACTAGTCCCGCCCTGCATATCTCTACGATGACAGAAAACGGGACCAGCGGACTAGTGATGACTCATGACTGGAGCTATCTCGAGCTCACAACTCACAATTCTAATTACACGCACAGATTCTGGCTAGCTGCAATTCTGCCGCATTGACACCAAAATCAAAATACACCAAAACATCCCAAAACCATGCACCGATTTGCTAAAGCCGCATGCCAGTGCAGGCCCAGAAGCTGGAGCAGCGAGGAGCTTGAAAGTCACAAAGCAGCTGACAGGGTTACCTTCGCTATGGGTGATGAACGCCGTAGTATCAGTACCATCGGGACAGAAGTCTCTGGTTTGCATCCCGACGCCGCGCTGCAAGACATGAGCAATCATAAGCACGCCAGCCCATGCTGCGAATTACGGTGGAAGGTGGCTGCCCTCGGCCTGGTAATCCGAAGAAGAGCTTTCTCTGGGCTCCGTGGCCAGCCACTGTCGCGAAGGTACTGGGCTTGCCTCGCTCTTGCACAGCTCAAGCACTCGGCACTGGCTGATTTGTGCAAAAATAAAGGCAAGAACGGCCTACAGTTCTTGATTCCCAGCCGTGCACCTGGCTTCATGCACATCTCGCCGAAGTGGACCTCACCCATCTCCGACAGCAGCTCTTTGATGAAGTCCTTGCTCCCACGGCTGACCCCGCCAGAGGAAATGACCACATCTGCCTGTGACAGCGTGTGCATCTTCTGTCGTCACAAGTGCGAGCCTCTCACATAGTGTGACGGTGCCAGCAAAACACGATGCCACTCCGTCGTTGTTGTCAGTAGGCATTCCCGTCCGGCAGTGAAGCTGCTGCAGAGACCTGCCTGCTGGAAAGCCGAGACAAGGGTCGCACGAAGCTTCGGCAGATCGTCAGTCACGAAGCCCATGTCTAGAGCCTTTTCAAGACTATGCTGCAGACACGCCCAGGCAGAAAGGAAATGGAACTCGGAATAGGAACTGGTTCACTTCACATATCTGCACATGAAGAGCAAGCACCCAACAATAGATAAGAAGAAGACTGGTCTACATTTCTCTTCCTCACTCTCTCTCTCGCTCTCTCTCTATCTCGCTCTTTCTTTCGCCGCAGACACCTCCCACTCGCTCTCTCTCTCTCTCTCTTTCCCTTTCTTGCCAGGGCTAGTGGCAATGAGGAGAACCTCTTACCTCTCTTTCTCCCTCTTTCTGTCAATGCCTGAGAGGGCAGGGGACGAAGGGCAGCTACAACGGCTAGGGCTGCAAATGCATGCAGCTTTTTATTGCTTTGTGGAAGGCATCTGGAGCACCATTAGCGTCCTTTGTCCCTCTCGCCGAGTAGCTTCAACTGAGCAGCTTCCCTCGGAGATTGTCCCAGGCGTCAGTTGAGCAGGCAAAGACAAGAACAAACAAACAGAGAGTAGTTGGCGGATGGGGCTGGATCCTGACAAAATGACAAAAGCCAATACCCTGCTTGACACCACTTTGCTCCTTTGCAAGACCTGCGATCATGAGACCATGCTAGATAAATCAAGTTATCCTTCGGCCGATCGTCTTGCTTTCCCGGCTCAGCAAGCTTCCAAATTGGCCTGGCAGTAGAAGAAGGCCACGTGTGGTCACATGGAAAGCCTTCACCCGATCCACGCGATCTTCCGCCACCCTCGAACGGACGGAGGGTGGGGCGTTCGGGGGACGGAACGCACAAATTCGCTTCGGCCGAGGCCGAAACGGTCAGAGTTTCCCACATGGTTTCCCTTTCCCCACCTTTCAATCACAATTCCCTTTGCCACTGTGCATTGTAAGGTCAGGCGGTGAAGTTCCGTGCACTCCAATAGATTCGGCTGCTTGTACGGCACTCCCCACTCCTCCATCAACTCCCCCTCCCTTCTACGCCCAACCCGCTTCTATTGTCCGAGCCGGCTTGAACTCCAAATTCTGACTTCAGGAAGAGTGTCCTGGAGCCATGCATTGCTGCTTTTGCATTCAAGACCCCGGACAAGATTGTGTCGTGCAGCAGCCGTTTCTTGAGGTCGCTTGCTTCATGCAGAATGCTTAGTGCTGTTGTAGATGAGAGCAGAGCGGTCTTGGACTGCTGGCTCCGTGAACCACACATGTACGTTTGAGTGGGATTCAACTTGACCACTTGCGTCGCCTGAGCTTTAAAGGTACATCCCGAAGCTTGTGTTGGGTTCTGTGAAGTTGACGGCGTATTTCCAGCAAGCGATCAGCCTTCTTCACTTGCAGCTGGGCCGAGGCGGACGACGAGAAGCGCTTACAATTAATCCGACCGCGTGGAGAAGCATGGCAAATCCCTTTTCCGGCCACGCGAGTCCTTTGGATCGCTGGTATGAGCTCCGTGGTCAGCCACTTCGACGGAGACACATCGCATCTGCAAGTGGCATCTTAATCCACTCTACTACTACATCCTGCCTTTTTTTATCTTTCCCGAGCATGAGGGCTGGTCAAAGCCCCCGGGCCACAGGCCCACCCGCATATGTTTAATGCAGGCTGAGGGGTGTGAAGAGCGAACATAATACTTCCGTGGACTAAAGTCATATAGAGTACGATAGCAAAGCCAGGAAGTATGTATGTTCTCGATGACAAACAAGCTGGCGACGGGGGCGGGAAGAGCCTTTGCAGAGAATTGCTACTTTTGAAGGTCCAGCATCTGTTACATAAAGAATGCAACAACAGCTACAACAGGACTTCGGGTCCGGCGAGTCAAGGGCAAACATGTTAGCTGCTGGGCGTCAAGAGTTTGCTCTCAAATCTGAAAGAGGTTTCCCCCGGAAGGATTGTACAATCTAATTATCAACTCGGATGGCAGGCGGATTGAAAGAAGTAGGCCTGAGGCCACAAGCAAAAAGTTAGGGTCTAGATGAAGTCTAGATGTTGCAAGTCGGCAACTATCTGGAAGGAGCATTGGTTGGCGATGACATTTGCCGAAGCAGGCTACATACAGTTGAAGAACAAGGCTTCACTTCCCGCTCGTATTACAGGAAGGCCATACACAAGTTGGAGTACAAATGACCCTTTGGCTTTATGGGACAGCGGTGGGAAGCTCTAAGTATACTACTCATTCACACATAACGTAGAGATAGTCAAGCGCCCGGCCGAAAGTCCTCTGGTTTTTGCGAAACCCTTTTGTGCAGACCCCCCGAGCTTCGCGACACACTCGGCAGATCTTGGGTGTCCTGCGCTCTGTGGTTGTGGGCGCCACCGTCCTCTCGGCAGGGCTTTCCCCCGCACGCGCCATCTTGCCAGGTCGATTGTCAGGTCGCCGGACTGCAAAAACTATCACGATCTCACCGAACTTATTCTTTACGACCCGTTGTCCCCTGTCAGAATCGCCACAGGCACACCCACCTCGATGTAGCGATGCCGATCAGAACCGTTCTTTACCATGTCGCTTTTCCGGACCCGTGCAGTGAAGAGCACGAAGGGCAAAGTTCACCCCCGTGTTGGACTGCGATGGCGCGGGGTGGTGCGGAATGATCCCGTGGCAGCGGCGAAGGGCTCAAGCCTCCCCCCGCTCAGAGGGACGTCCACCCGACAGACCTGTTGCTCCCAACAGCAGGCCCACCGGGCCGCCCCCCCCGCCAAGGGAAGCGGCGGGTTGACTTGAGCCAAAATGGCTACATCCTGCCTCTCTCTCTCTCTCTCTCTCTCTCTCTCTCTCTCGTGGTTGAGTGAGTGGATGTTTGAGCAAGTAAGGCAGACCAGCGACCTATTGCCAGGTTGGGACGCTTCACGCACAATCTCCCAGTGCCCGCAAGCATAAGAAGAACATTTGCAGCAGGTGAGCTTCAATAGTTCAGACCAGTTCCACACAGCCGTGGCCACAAAACAGACACTGACAGACGCAGCATAACTGCCGTTGCAGATGATCAAGAAAACTGAGCACTTCAAGTGTCGTGATCAAGACTCTTCAAGACTTCCAGTCTTGTCTAGAGCGATAAGGCCCAGGTGGCACCAGGCCGGATAGCCAACAAGGAGTGCTGCAGCCAGAAACAAAACCGAGGATCTAAAGAGGCCCAAATCCTCCACTTGGGTCAAGAAAGTATCTTTGGGAGCTCGCGTGCGCCTCCACACCAAGCTCCCGGGCGAGTGCACAGAGCAGTGGCCGATTGCAGTCAACGATCTGCCCACGGCTCCGATCCAGAGTGCCAGCGGCGCCTCAGCAAAGTGCATTGGCCAATCTGAAAATGTCCGTCCACGCCCTACCATGTTCATAGTGCTGCGCCGGGTCAACCTGGGAATCCGACCTACATCCACCAGCTCATCACCGGTAGAGATGATGGCAACCCTGGGTTCCCGGAAGACCTCCACGCTTGCAAGGCCGAGAGCCGCCAGAACCTCACAACGTTCTGCAAGAACAAACTGGCACCAAACGCTCGCAAGATAAGACGACGTCTCAAGAACTCACCCTTCGGAACAGCCACGCCGATCTCAGCAGCACCAATACGGCAGCATTTTCGCAGAATCACCTCGCCCTGCTTGGTGTCCGAGCCTGTGCATGGGCACTCAGGTGCTGTTCAGGTTGGCACGCTGTCGGCTAACAGCTTCGACTAGCGCATTACAACATCCCGGCCTACAGCTCTGATGTTTGCGCCAGGTTTGCTGGAACACAACACCTCAATCTCCAGCTTCCCGTCCGCATCCACCAGCCTTCTATCTCTTCCGGGGCTGGGGAGCGGCTCAACACTCTCGAGGCAATACAAGTGGTCTTGCGAAGTCTTGTGATGATACATTCCGAGACAATGCAGTTCAGAAGCTGATGGGTGTCTTCGACCTTAACTACAGTGTCTGCACCTGCTGGCACTGGTGCACCAGTAGTGATATAGCGTATGTGGTCTTCTCTCAGTGGTCCACGCGAATCCGCACCGGCAGTGGTACCCGCAAGTTCATCCACCGGATACTTTCCGGGGGCGTCTTTGGACCGCATAGCGAAACCATCCATGATGGATGCTGGAAAAGCTGGGATCGCCTCTACTGCCACTGCGTCTTTCGCCAAAATGCGCCCCAAAGCAGCATTCAGTTGCACTGTCTGGGTTTCAAGGGGCCCAAGTACTTTGCTTGTCACCATACCCACGCACTCGTCCACTGACAACATGCTATATGGACTCTTCCCAGGGTACGGCGCATGGCCGGACATCTGCAGGAAAGCAGGCTGGTGGAGACCGGCAGCACGCCGGCAGCTCTGAATTCACATCTCCACTACTCTCACATTACTTTCCTTGGAAGTACTCCAGCCGAAACGGCAAAACGTGTTCGGTTCCGCAGCTACAGCTCAGATGACCTAATTCTCGGGTCAGCATCTAAGGTGAGGCCTTTCAACCCTGGCAACCTCGGTGCTGTCACGCATTTGCCTCCGAACCCCGACCCGACACTCCGCACTGGCAGATATCGGAGACACAGCACCGCGCTTGGGAAGATGCCTGTGTACGTGCCCCTTTGCCCGCAGCGTCAGATGGAGAAGCAGCTATGGCGCCGAATGCTCAGGTTGTGCCGGTCTCACAAGCAGACAATGTAGCCTAGTTTCCTCGAGTGCTCGTGTTTGCGACCTTGCTCCATTCAGGGCCTCAACTAGCTTCTGGATGTCTGCTAGAATCCTACCGTCTCGTCTGCCCATGTCTCAGAACAAATACTTTGAACTTTCGCACTGGGCACTTGAGCCGAAGCATCAAGAAAACAAAACTTTCCGAGGCTGCGTCCCGTCGTGAAAGGTGCATGACGTACATGACCCTGCCACAGCCCTGCCAGTCGAGACTGTCAAACGCCCTCGGCTGCCGGCTCGCGCCAAATTTGCCCCTCCTTGGGCCTCGGCGGCGCCTGGCGACAGCTTGGCTAACACGGGGGAGCTCTGCGGCCATGGCCGAAGGCCGGGACCGGGAATGGCATGCTTGGGCCCTGGGCCCCGTCGAGTGTAATACGTCGCGGGATAAAACCGAACCGTTGGAACGGCTTGCGGAGGCTGCGTCACTGGCCAACTAAACTCTACTTCTCTGCTAGACGGCACACCTGAGGATGGCGCACCAGCTGTCCAGACAGGCGAACGACCAAGTTGGCAAACCTTTCCCTGCTTCGCAGCATGTGGCAACGATCACTCTACCAGCCTAATTGTACACCAAACAAACAACTGCCGCGCAGACCAATTGAAACTCAAACTTCGTGCTTTATACGCATGTCATGAATTGCGGCAGCCTTTCAATGCTCATTAACTGCTTCGCCCCAGCGGGCACAAGCCCTCAGGAGCTGCGCTTCCGCCCAGCTGATGCGAAGCTTGCGGCCCCTCGAGAAGTTGTGGCCTGCACTGTACCTTGAAAGCACGCGTGCCGTCTGTTCGGAAACAAGTACGGAAGCGCCTGGTCTGCTGTTGGTTGTTTCGTATGGTTTGCGCTGCATCTCTCACGCTGCATGTACCCCCTTTGTATTCATGCGTGCTTCCGAAAGGTGAACAGTCGCACCATCCGCCAAGCAGCCATGAGGCACCACGAAGCTCTCGCCCTGGCCTGCCAGCAAGGTGCAGAGTGACGCACCTGTTAATTGGGCTTGACTTGGCATTTTGGTTTGGAGACTAATGCAACCTGAGAGGCGGCCACGGAAGCGATCCCGACTAAGAGGCACGAACACTAGCTTGCATGGGCTCAGCTGAAGACTTCGGCGATGGAGAACTCTCCCCTCTCCACCAAACGGCCAAAGGATCCCTTGCAAACCTTAACGCTGTAGCCCGCCCAACGAGCAGATTGAAACCCATCTCATCGGCGCAGCCCATGGCTAAAAGAGGTTTTGCAGGAAGGACAGCAAAAGCACTCTGAATCTTGACGTACTTGCATATGCTCAGCAACAGCAAGCTAACCAGTATTCCAGCCTTGTGACCGCCATGTACTATATCAATCATACTGATCACTCAGGCCTCGCTTGGGAGCAGATCCGCTGGGGCCCATGCCCAGGACCTCAGCGCCCAGCGAAGTCCATCGGAACCTGGCCGAAGGAAACTGTAGCCTATCGGTCCCGAGATCTGGCTGACCTGCTTCGTACGAGAGTCAAAGCTGCGTTCGATGCCCAAAGCGGCTGCGAGAAAATTGCTGTGGGCGCTGCCCGGCTGCCCCCCCATACTCTGTCTTTCAATGCGCTCTGTACTCCAGCAAGAAACCGCCATCACACTTGGCGACGGATAGCACATCCTTCACCGAAGAGGACATCTAATATCGTGTCGGAGTCGGAGATAATTGTTTTTCTTTTTTACATGAAACAACAGTCAGGACGCACGGGATGTGGTTCTCCGTCGCAAGAAGTAGTACTAGCAGACATACTGCAGCCAAAGGTCTTGTGGCTGTTAGCTTTCGCCGCCTCGAACTCGTCTCGTTCATCTCGCCATCTGCACCAAACCATGGATCAAGCTGAGGAACACATGGAAGCTGAGGCCATGTACACAAGCGTCCACTCCGCATGGAACTAGCAGTAGCTAGCAGCTAGCAGACAGGCTTGAGTATGTACACATGTTATTGTTTTAACTACTCACGTGGTTCTACCTTTCTGATTCGCCCTTCGGCGTCGTTCTGGCTAGTGCGGCTAGTATCCGTGTCTCTGCCCTCTCGGCCATCCCCCACACATCAATGAACCCGTCTTCTTCTTCGCAAAGTCATCGACAACCTGCCCCTCCACAGGTTGCCGCAGGCGAGACTCCGATGTCAATTGGCAGTTGCCCCCCCCCCCCTACCCAAGAACATCCAGATATCTCGCTGTCTCCACTCCTTGTTTTTGTGCTCTTCCCTGTGATCTATGCACCTAAACCGCGGATATTCAGCAAGTGGCCTGCCAAAGAAGCCGAATGCCCACACACCACTGAGCTCGTCCAAGCCCACGTAAGGCGTCACAGCATCCACCAAGAAGTCTAGGACCTGTGATCAAGGGATAGCAGGTGGATGTCTGCCCTGCAATCTTGACTTGAGCCTCTACGGCGCCGGACTCTTGAACATCAGGAATTTCAAACAGGTTGACACGTTGCTTGTTGAACAACCTACGTGAAGGACCCGCTGGGGCCGCCGTTTTAAATGGCTCGTGTTTTTTTCCACTTCCCCAGCCCTTCACGCTACAAACCGTCACCATACGGTTCAGAAATGCTGCGAGAGAACATCCCAAATCTCGTTGCAATAATACGTTTCTGGTCGTCAAGATCTGAAAAAATATGTAGGCAAACAAATCCTTCTGGAGACATCCACAGTCCAATTATCGCCTCTTGCTCTCGCACCATCGGCTACCGGACACAAGACACTACAGCTGCGAAGGGAACAGCTCAAGTCCTCCATTGCAGCCTGAAGGCATACATGTAGGCCAGGACATCTACGTTCTTGCCGAGCTCCTCGCCTCTGTGGCTTGAAAGGGCTTCTCATGCCACTGGGCATCATATTGTTCAGCTGTATGCTCGGATGCTTTAGTCTCTTTGGAGGCTGCTTTTCACCTGAGGCCGCTCTGCTGTAGAAGATACCATGAGAATCTTGCCGCCCGTCCCTAGACTCTGCACCATCTGCGCTGCTCACCCCTTTGATAGTCCAAGCTGCCGATGGATTTCGCTCCTGCTGCGCTTACAAGTGCCGATGCAGCGCCCAGAGCAGAGGCTGCCATTACCAGGTACAGCCTTGGGCAGACTTTATCTTCAAAATTCTTCAAACACATCCAGAGGAAGAAGAAATTGCTTTAACATTGAAAAGGCATCGTCGCTTCGATTTGCTTCCGGCTTGTCGGGGTGGATGGCTCACTTTAAGCGGACCCTGCGAATCCTTTCAAGCCGGGCAACACCAGAATGCCCAAGGCATTTACGCTCAAGGCCGTGCCAAGAGAGCTGCGAATCACGTGGGCCTCGCCAAAGTCCTGCAGGCCGCATGCTGGAGCACCTATACATACTTGTAATTAATGTGTGGCAGCCGTTGCGTGAAGCCACAGTGGCTTCTACAGGTATAATAGAGGTCAAGCGGTGCCTATGGTCCGGTGGCCCAAACATCTGCTCGGTGCCAAGCCGCTCGCCCGATGCCGTATGTGAGAAGGACCAGCTTGAGCGTGTTTCGTGTCACCAGGCAGAGGACTATGATGGTCACGATGCCTGGCTGGTGTGTTTCGAGGTTTTGCACGTCTACTGGTTGACGGCTTCTCGCAATTCTGGAAGAACAAAACAGTTCTGAACCAGCCCTCCTTTCCGGCCAAGCTGCGAAGTGCAGTCTGTCCGGTAAAGGCCGCGACGGCTGTCACAATGAACCAAGAAATGCCTGTGCATCCGCTGCACCAGCTCAGGCAAGTGCAGAAAAAATGCGGCAAAGATTCTAGACTCTAGACTCTAATCAGCATCTGGAAGGCATCCGTGTAGCTGCACACGTGGCGAAAATGCAGCCACGGAGCAAGAGGCAGAGATCGCTACCACCAAGCGTTGCCACCTCAAGGCAGATTCACCAGCTGTATTACCAGGCGGCTGCCCACCGGCACGTATCCAGCACAGACACAATGCCGGCTGTGCAAACACGCCACTTGCTGTAGGGGTGAGCAGGATGGCAGAACAGGATGCCCAAGTAGACATGCCGGTTGGCAGCCTCATCAAGTCTCAGGGAGGAAGTACTTACGCGCCAGCTCGGGGATACCCAGGGCACTTGACACCTGAACTCTGGACGTCTGTGTGCAAATGCACATGTTCTTAGCAGAGGCAAGAAGGAAGCTCGGTGAGCTGGCCGAGACTCGATTCTCCTAGCTCTCCGCCTCAATGCGGCATTCGAACTGCCTGCCCTTCGGTCAGAGATCGGAGGAAGAGACGAACTGGGCGAACAAACGCTAAAGCAGATCGAGAAATCTCGGTGCAGTCACACATCCGAGCGGAGCATAAGAGAGAAAACGGAGGCGAGGGAAAGATTTCAGAGTTTCTGAGCCCTGCCATCTGGTCCCAAAATAGGCTCACCTCACCAGAATTGGGAATCTGGCGAATAAAGCATCATGTCCCAGATCCAACAGTTCTGGACAACTAGATGCCCCGAGGTACAAAAGCTCAAGACAGCGTGGGTTGGCTTTACATGAATTCGGCAAGCTAGACTTGATGCAATCACGAGGCATGGAACACATAGTCCTCGATCACCTCGCCTGTCCAAAATGTGCGGCCATACAGCAGGTCCTGACATACAAAGCCAACCATCCCGCATCCAACATTTTGCTAGATTGATACAAGGCTGATTGGAGTTGACCTTCAACTTCTGGGCAGCCTGTCGCAGAACACAAACTCCCGGCGAAGATGTGTAGCAAGCCGTCCCCTCGCTCCACGTATACAACACTGCATTCAATCGGTTTGCGTGTTCAGCTCCGCTCCTGACGGATGTAGCTTGGATAAACTCTGGAAGTCCAGTCGAAGCCGAATGTCATAAAGTCCTTGGTTTGTTTGCGTGGTGTCCTCTCTGCGCAGAAGATCCACCAACGACTCTGTCCAGGCGGAATGTTATGCTGACGACCGATCTGATACCATCCAAAAGTCTAGTTTTTCTGGATGCCACTGCGGACTGTCCTGGCCCAGGTATGTGGCAAAAACATGTCAGCATGAGGTCAGCGCCGCAACTTAAATCGCAGGAGGAAGTTATAGTACCGCGTGCGTTAAGCTGCTCGACCTGGTCTGTTTATGATGCCACACCTCCATGCCGAAGAGCGTAAAGCCCGTGCACACGAAGACTAGGAGGAGACCTCAACGCATCGACGTTATGCCACAAGCCACAACCCAGTGTTGCATCAACTCGGGCTATTTAAACAAATCCCACCGGCTAAAGGAACGCCCCTGATCGTGCGCTCGGACGCCAGTTGAAGTCCCAGACTAGCTTGCCCACCTAGCTACCGCTGAGAAGTGCGTCAAAGGTGCAGGGTGTCAGAAGAAAGAAGATAAACAAGGAAACGAGGACGAAGTTCGTGGCGTTGCTCCTGAGTTGGTCATGTTTGGGATTCAAATCCAAAGCCTGACACGGCCTGTGTGGACATCTTGTGAATGCCGTACCCACCGTGCGCACGGTGACTAATGAAACAGAGATGACATGACATGCTGCAAGTCGCAGAGCTACGTTTCGGTTGAAGTTCATGGTTCTGCGGAGAGCTGCTCGACTGAAACAAGCACCTGAGACCTAAGACCACAGTCACAGGATCCACGGGGGCCCTTCAGCCCAGCGGCCAGAACCAACTTTCTTGTCTCTCGGGCGTATCGTTCCAGCGGATGAACCTGGCCCGGGCTTGGAATGAAGAACCTCTGCACAACAAACTGTACCTAACATGCCAACCTGATAATATGGCTTCTACCAGATTCTGCTGACCCAGCTTGCTCAAGTTTACAAGCTGGTCACTACATACTACCCGGTGTGTCCGCTCCATACCATCAGTCTCACCAAAGAAAAATTAAACCGATGCAATGGCACTTAGCATACCCCCCTGTGCATGTGATCAAAAGTCTACCGGCCTACCGTAAGACCCCAACGTCAATATGCTGCGGGCCTAACGCCTATAGGGAGAGCATGCAATTTCGGGTGCATCGGGTGGCATTGGATTCCGCGGCATGTTGATGCCATAGGTCTCCGCAGCCATTCTCGCAGCCTGAATGTACTTGGGCAGTTCGCCTCGCCGGCATCCAAGGTCTTCAGCTCCATCATACAAATGCGCTGGTTTTGTGGACCGGGTCGGGATGATGAGTTAAGTCAAGGCCCCGGCCTTCCAGAATTGGGCTGGAGTCTTGAATCACGACACCACTCCTCACCGAGCGGTTCCTGGGCAAGCAGCACCAAGAAAACCCCCTGGCATGCAGCAACTGTTTTGACTACTGGCTGCCATGAGCTTCAATGATAAATGCAGGACGATAAGCTTAGAGCCTGGAGCTTCATTCAATGACCGAAAGCAGCCATGTGGCATGCCAAAGCATCCTAGGGAACTGCACTGTCAGACCGCAAAGATCTTGAAAGCAATCCTAGAAAATTTCTAGAGCTCCGAGAATTGAATAACACCCCTAGTCAGATTTGCAACCCACTCCTGTGGGACTTAGCCGTCGCCGAGTGCTGCGCTCCCCGGAAAAATGAACGGCATGGACTACTACGCATCACTTGTTGTTTGCTTGGCACTGTGAGTAACACTATATTATATAAAGTATAAAGCTATGCCACAATGGGCGACAACTACCCAAACCTCCAACCAACATGTGCAAGAAACCTCCTCAAACCTTGCGGCCCTACTATCATACAAGTACTGTGCAATGTGGTGTTGTGGCTTGGCGCTTTGCTGCACGCTTTCCAGCCACGACTGGGCCAAGACTCTGTGCATCCCCACATTCGAAGCTTCCTTGGCGCTTGCAGCAGTCAGTGCCCACAGCCCAGTAGCCGGCTGACGTCGCCATCTCGTCCATAACCTCAGGGCACATTTCTGACTGCTGCTTTCAAAGGCAGCCAGTCACTAAGCTGTTTCTTCTGGTGCTTGTACAGTATCAGATCCAGGGTTCTTCAGACATGCGGCAACGGGTGCGGCGCACCACAGAGTGCCGGAAACGAAGCCAACGCCTGCAGGCAAGCATGTCGTCGGTAGCTCCGGAAAGGCACACGTTTCTCAGGACCGTCGACGCTTGGCCCAACACCGAAAGTATGGGGTCAGGCATATGCGCGTCTGTCGCACCTCGGGAAGTGTCCACATGAGCGCCTTAGATATGACAGATTGGAAGAGCCTGCGAGCGGCCTAGCAATTGTCCATGAACTCTTGGATCCCACGTTACAGTCTGTCCAGTACAGCTTCAAGCACAACTGGAGCAAACACGATTGGCTCGTTTCGAACTCAGAGGAATATTCAAGGCCAAGCTGCCCGGCTGAAAGCTCACGTAGCCTCACAGCAAAAACGCAGATCACGGCACTGCAACAAAGGGTCATCGAATGTCTGGCCACCCTTCCTTGGGCCCTGATTGGATACACACATGTACAAAGCGCAGGAGCCGCCCACTCTTCTATTCACCAAGCTGCCTGCATCTGCCACTGAGCCCGGCTTCGACATCGGATCGACATTGGAGTAGCCAGGGCTGCGCTGGAAGAAGTAGTAGGGATACCTGAACTTCGTAATGTCTTCTAGCCGAGCTTCAGCTGTCGAGCGGCTGCGTCCAGCGTCCAAGAGGCAGGTACTTGATCTTGTCGTACTGCCTGGGCTCGACGTGGTCAATCCAAGTCTACAGCCTAGACCAAAACCAAATGCCGTGACTTGCTTCGCCAGGCTTCAGACTTGGGATATCACCAACAACTGTCATGATTCCACAGATTCCGAGCATGTGCTTGAGCACAAGTAGTCTGCCTAAAAGTCTGCACTCTTTCTCTTTCCGAGCCCGGCAAAGTCGAGCAGCCCGAGGGCGATGCCAAAGAGAGTGATACAGAAGCAGCTGACCGCAAGCACGCGCCAAGCCGGCCCTCGAGAGAACAGCAGAAAGCCCACGGAGAGAAGGAAACCTGAGTTTGACTGTCAAGATTTGGGCAGCACATGCCACCGAAGAAAACCCGACCGACTTACCTACACTGGAGCGCACAGCGCGACAAGAGGCTCAGGGTGCAATCTAACCATACTCTCCACTGCGCACTGTCTACGTCTCCCGCATCTCAAGCCATAGCAGGCAGGCAAAGCTTTACACAAGTCTGAGCAAAAGCGAAGAGACTAACTACACTGCCTTGCTACACGCAGTGGTCTGGGAAGCTCAATGTTTCAGCCCTCACAGCTTGGTTCAGGCTGCAGCTGTCTATGCCTCAATCACCCCTCGATTGGAGTCAGGCCAGAATGGCTTCTGCGCAGAACAGGGTTTAGGGCTTAGGGCCAGGCTTCGGGCTTGCCATGTCCATGGAAAGCTTCTTAGCAGGATGCCCTCTCAACGACATTGCCTTGATCCGATCGACAGATACAATTTACACGTAGACACAGCATATACCCAGGATGGTCCGTATCGCACCGGAAACTCTTGCATTTACATGGTGATTCAGGGTTTGCATATCACGAAATGCCAATGGCCAGGGATCAAAGCTGAACCCCGCATCCTTCGTGTTCAGGATCGCACACTTTTCAGGTACGGCGATACGGCCCTTCGCTGTGAAAGCACTAACGGACCACTACTTCAACCATTCTCTGCACTTGCCTGAGGCCCTAGTCCGATAATCAGGAGAAAGGGAGTCCAGCCATTAGACCTGAATTAGCTTCAGACAAGCGGCATGCAGCAGAGGCCAGAAGTGAGATTGCCTGGCCCTGAACCAGCGCTGTGGCCAAAAGAACCATGCCTGGGCTGAGCATTTGCAATAATGGACAAACAGCCTCAAGTCATTTATGGTTGACTCACAATGAGTTTTGATGTGGCTCATTGCTTTCGACTACCTCGCGCTCATGCTCATGCCCAAATTGCCCAGCAATCCACCACCTGCGCGCAGGGAGTCCGGGAGGGTAACTGCAGTCTCATCGTCTGGCTCGGTGGCAGGACTCCACGGGTTACGTTGATGCATTCGAGGGAACCGAATTCTGACGGCTCTTTCATGGTGGGCAGGCGCCTGAAGTTGCTGCTTGTTCAAGGCCCGCTGTTGGCTGTGGCCCTGGCCTGATCTTCCGCTGTTAAACGCCGGCGATGGGTTGGTCGGCAAAGATGTTTTGCGATGCTTGTCGTCACCATCGGTTATCAAAGGAGGCTGTGAGCCCTTCATGGAGTGGCACATTTTTCGATAACTAGACAGTCCCCTTTCACTTGCACAGTACGCAGCGCGTGTACGACAGTCCAAGCAGCAGCTTGACCTCCTGCGGATTTGGATTAGCGGCCAAGCTTCCGAAAAGGATCCAAGGCAGCAGAAGCGGCGGCAAATCCTTCCAGGACCTTGAGAAACTGTAGCTGAGTCTGAGACCTATCAACGGAAAGCTGGGACGGTGCTGGTCGCGGCCAAGAAGCGGCTTTGCGCGTGCTGCTGCTTTGCTTTCCTCAGTCTCGATGGCTTGGCCGGGGCCTGGCTCGAGCAAAGCTGCAATGGGGGAGGGCTCTGAGAACATAACTTTTTTCACGGAACCTGGGACGAAAGCATTCGCGGAGCCGGTCTCGAGCGAGCCATAGTCGCTAGCGGCCTTGCCTGCTCCAAACAGCGCGTGGTAAGCCGAAGGATAACTTCGATCACGCGGCCACCGTGAGATCAAGATTTGTAATACTGCTGCCACTGCACTTCTGCGGTGACTCGGAGAGCGCGAAGGCTAGCTATGTCTATATGCGCCTCAAGTGGTTTAACATGTCGGCAGTCGCTTTAGCCTACACCCTGTTGTGATCCCTAGAACCGGCCTTCCATCGCAGCAGGCAGAGCGTGCAGGCAGCCGCCCCGCAATAAGAATATGGATTCCACTATCAGGTGTGAGTGCGCCGCCTTTCAGAGTTTTCCGAAAGGGCTCGGGGTAGGAGCCGGAGCAGCTGCGGTTGTGTAGGTGAGGCTTACGTTCCACTTTTTGCATGCCTCCGTCGGACATGTTGGCTGTCACTGCAGTGACGAATACAGTTTCAAAGTTTGCGGAACAGAGGGTCCGAGATGGTCCGAGGAAGCGTTTGCCACAGCGCGACGATGCTGGCGCGATGGTCTGCAACAAACCACCCAGGCCTTCGCTGCTGCCTTTGCCTGGCAAAGTAGGGCATGTGCGAAGTACTTTGTTCGGCTCTGGCGAGTCTTCCGTTGTAGTCTGTCCTGCTGCCAGGGCGGACGTGCGCCCAGCGGCATCGTCGGAGAGGGCGCCTGTTGATGGCCCCAGAAGTAACAGTAGCCGCACATAAGAGGATACAGAGGAATTGCAGAGCCAGAACTGCGAAGGCAGACACAGTGCCAAATGAACTGCTGCAACGCGTCGGCCTTCGAAGAGCCATCCTGCCATCTCGTTGGCGGAAGGTCAGACGCAGGGCAGGCTTGCTACCGTCACCACGCAACAAGTTCAGATGTCTCTTCAAAAACGCACGGTACAAAATAACTCGTTTTCAGCCGAGTCTCTGGGACCGCCTTTTGGACATCGGCAGCCTGCAAATAGTCGACAAGCTAGTTGCGGTCACCTACTCTCTCCTCTGGCGCTGCTGGTGCCGTCAATTTAATGTAGGGGTGACATCAATAACCAGGGTGACAATTAAAAGATTCCCTGACTTTAGATTGCGCACCCAGATCCCCCCAAACAATTGATGTTGGAACCCCGGTGATATTTATAAAGGGGTGACAATTAAAATATTCGGGGCCGCAAACCCCGAATACTTTTAGGGCCTGGCTTGAGGAAAAGCTTATTATCTTAGAGAAAAGGAAAGAAAAGCCCAAACCCTAAATCCAGCTGGCAGAGTGCAGTTCCTCAGACATCTCACTGAACTACTAGCTCGCAGCGTGCGGTTCCTAAGACTTTTCATTCCACCCTTCGGCAAGCAGAGCAGATCCCTTTGGTATTCGAGAGCTGCAGGCTTTAGCATGAAGCCAGGGATTCTGGATTCCAGGAACTGTAGCAGCTATTCTTGAGTCCTCTGCCTGATTCGAATCCCTTATAAACGGTGCCATTTCACAAAGCCGGCAAGGGTATCCCTTACGAGCCCTGCAATACTAAATGGGTGACAATAAAATACTCCTGCGGGGCGGGGGCTCCTGGAAGCCAGGCTTTCTTCAGAAGGCTATGTAAAAAGCAACAACTAGTGGGCCTCAAGCCAGAGGCTTTGGTATTCGAGAGCTGCAGGCTTTGGCATGAAGCCAGACTATTATTGCTATTACTATTGATATTACTACAGACCCAGGACCCGGCCAGAGGTTTATTATTGCAACACCCCCAACCCAGCGACCGCCCCAAGAGACCAACATTACTCGCCGAGTCTTTCCAGGATTTTTTCAAACGCCTAACCGTGCAAAAGAACTCATGTGAGACTCTGAGTTTCCATCTTCACCGAAAGCTGATGCACTCGCTCGCTCTGCGCGCCGTCACGCCATCAGGAAGTTCCTCGACCACCTCCCCGGTTCCTGAAGCACGTCTGGCTTGGCAGTTTGGCTAACAAACTCAGCACATGAGGTCGAACATGAGCATGGACAGCAGAGGAAGGCGCATGCACTGCAAGAAGCTTGCATGGTTTGCCGTACTGTTTTGGAATGGTCAGATGCTCTTCCTCTGCATGTCACTCATCCAGAAGGAATCACAACGAGTCTTGACTTCTCTCTCCTGGCTGTTCATTTCCATGCTGTCTTCTGACCACCCGTGCAATGGTGCAAGGCTGTGCTGGGAAACTGACGTCCATTGCGATAGGCCACCTTGCCTTCGTCCGTCTTTTCCTCCAATTGACTATTCACTTCGCTGCTGCACTAGCACAGATCAAGCGTCTTGTTGTGCCAAGTCTCCTCTACCCACTCACAAGTCGGCGCCTGCGGTGAACAGCAGATGCTGGGATTGGGATTAATTGCACTGAGAGAACTAAGCTTTGGTGGGTTTGCCGGGGCGTCTGACGCAACTGGCTACAGCCTAAGGTGGCTGTAGGGCAAGGGATGGCCTAGTACATGAGGGGATACTCCGTCATTGTTTATGCTTCTCAGCATTACCTGTGAACGCTTCCGCCTTGCAACTATGCATTAGTTCTTCATCGTACCGCATCTGACCCGCGTGACGGGCGTCGCCTTCTCTGCCTCCGCGGCTGCACCACCACCTGCTCAGGGTGCTAAAACAAACCTTTTCACCTCACTCGACATTCCTGCAGTTCGCCTCAGAAGTTTACGTAAAGTTACGGTCTTACATCTGCAAGTCCACACCAAGCTAACCTGCCAGGCCCTGCCACTGACCCTGCCTGACGCCTTTGGTTTCGATGCCTTCCTGGCGTGGCGGAAAGATTGCTCTGCAGCTGTCACATTTAAGTGGTCCCAAACATGGCCAGGGCTCTCTGCGGCCCATTTGGCTTCGTTCTGGGCCTGGCTTTGGAAAGACTCTTTGAGAGAAGGCGATGAGTCATATAATGCTTTGTTCAGCTATCGCACTCTCTTCCGGTGCATGTTCGATGGTCATGCTTCCTGTGGCTGATGCTCTCTGTCTGCCTGCTGAGCAAACACATGCTCATACATGCGCCTAGCCTAGCAGTCCTAGCAGTGCTCGAACTGACTGTGCCCTTTCCTTTTGATGCCAGCACCGCTACATGCACGGCACAAAGAGCTGCGGGGTAATTGCTGGACGGCCTGCGTTCGACGTGCTGCCCAACAGGATTTGCTTTTACTGCAGGGCAAACGTCGAACTCACAACTCAGCGTTGCTGCGAGCTTTCGGTCTTTGGAGGCCTGTCCTGAGGAGTCGCATGCTAGTTGAGAAAGCCAAAGGCTGATCCAGGCAGGGCGCGGCCCCTTGCCCCACCCAGTGGACTTGGCAGCGATCTTCTCTGACCACTCCTGGCATGCGGTGAAGCCGAAACGACGGGCCCGGTACAACCTCTGCACACAAAAGCTTGCCTTGAATTTGCGCATGGCGTCGGGCATGCAGCTGCCTTTGGCCTAAGTCCCGCGCGACTCATTTGGAGGGCACCCCAAGCCCTAAAGTACATGTGTCAAGGCTTCTTAGCACACTATCTAAGTTGGAATGTGCTTCTGAGAAGTTTTGTGGCGAGACTCGCCTGAACCATTAAATTGCCGGGACATGCACTTCACACCTTCAGATGTACCCACCCCAGGTGCGTGGAGGCGGGGGCTAGGCCTAAGCCCAAAACTTCTCACGGAGCCTGATGAGTTTCCCCACGCGCGGCTGCTTCCGTGCAAACATAGTCTGCCATTCAGGCTGGGGCGGTTGATGGAGCAGCGGGCCACAAACTCTACCGGTCAAGCTGGTGTAATTTCTGCCAGGTGGCTTCCTGCAGTTGGCATGGATCCACATACCTCGACTCAGGTTCACCCGACTTCCAGGGGTTTGACCAGCAAGACACTCCTGCACATGGGTGATGCCATATGCAAGGCTTAGCTGAACAGTGGTTTCATCCAGGCTGCCAGCCCTGAAGCGTGAATCGCCGGCCTGCTGGTGTGTCAGCGTGTTGAAACGGCTAAGTGAGCTTGGTGCAGTCTTGATTTGGCGTGATGCTTCAGTATTGCATGAATTGAGCTGCTTGCTAAGATCTCTTGGTCGCAGCAAGGCGCAGCCAGCATTGTGCGACACAAGCAGTGTCACAAGCATGTGCCGGAAACAGACAACAACGGAGGGGTATGCGAAGACTGCAGCAGGTTCGCCTTTGCCATCACCATGACGTACAGGCGCCACAGCATGGTAGCTGTTCCTTTTGGGAACGCTGCTAAGCTGCAGCCGGCAATCACACTCCGAGCAACCGAACCAAGCCACTGGAAGACAGGAAAGATCACCGCCACATTGAAGCTCGGCAGCAAAGCGCTGCCCCCCTTCGAGACATTGAAGCTCTTGTGGAAGTGAGGACGATCAGGGGCCTCTCAATCGATGGCTTCGGGTCGAGCTGAACAAACACACGACATTCCAACGACCTCGATGGTCACATCGCCATTTCCCTCCGGACCGCACCAAACAAGCTCGCCTCCTTGTTTTGCCGACCTGCTGAGCAGTCTAGGGAAACATGCTCCGAATCGAGCTGGTTGATTCGAAGCATGCCAGAAGAACCAGCCACTGGCGAGGTGGATGGTCAACGCGAGGTATCTCGCCTGCAAGTTCAGATCTCTACAGCCGTCAATGCCACCGTCTGTCAGCAAACAGGTGACCTTATGGGAGCAAGCGTCACTAGGTTCGTTCTAGCACAACATGACATGCTTCGTGGCCGGTCACCAATTCGAGAGGCCTGCGCATCGTCGGCATGCAGGCCGTAGTAGTCACCAGGGCGAAGCCTGTGGCTATCAGCGTTTTCTCAGGGCTCATTCCTGGCTTGTGGCTATGCTAAGAGTAGCTTACATACCAGCAGACACTGTACTTGCATCCTTCTGCAAATGCGGAACCAAGACCATGAAGGATCGTAGCGGGTCACCCACTTCGGCATGCCAGTGAGAGCCTACCAACGCAGGGATTTCCAAGGTCTGTGAAAAATCTCGGTGCTTGCCATCGCCACCACATCCGCTGTTAGATTCAAGACCCACCAGGCTTAAACGGAAGGATGTCTCCAATCCATTTGTCCACTGAGCCCAATGGCAGGACACGGGCATACGCGGCTGCTTCTCAGGCTCGAGACCGTGCCGACTGTGTGCCTGCCAGAACTGAACAACCGCCGGGTGCTCCATGGCTTGACGGAAAGCGGAATGCCAGGCATTGTGCTTGTCCCCTGTCCTTGCTGAAGCACGTGCCAAGCACGTCGCATCCTTACACCGCATACACCAAACCAAACTTCCTCCCAGGTTCCGACCAATTAAGATGTGCCCTGTAAAGGCGAAGCGGTGTTTTCGCGTCTCCAAGAAATCCGAGACAACCTGGGCCGGTGCCGGAACCAATGCCAGAGGCGCATGAGGTTCGTTAACAACCCACCTCCTTTGCTATTAGTTGGGCCAGGACACCTGTGTGCACGGATTGGGCTTCAAAGGTGCCCAACCCCGTGGCTGAGAGTGAAATGGGCCTTCGCGGCATGCTGGAGACTGCTCCCAGTAGTGGGAATGTTGAGGAGCAGGTGCAGTAGGTCATGAAGGCTTGTCCGATTTAAAGATGCTTGTGCCAAAGGATCCAACTACGGCTTTCCTAAAGCTGAGGACTGCAGAACGTCTCGACCTGCCTTCCGTCAGTCTTTGGAACGGATAGCCCTCTTCGTCTTCATCATCCTGCCGATCACCTTAGCTAGAAGCAGAATGCTGCGCGTCTAATTTTCATGGGGCCAGGTTCTGTCCTGATATGTCCTCCCAAGGCGCTGAGCTGCTGCAACTGCTGCAGCAACGCCTTTCTGATTTCTGCCACATAAGCACTCAAGGCTGCTGCAACAACCGCCCAAGGGCTGCCCAACTCTTCAAGCGACAATGCGTGTTTTCCCCACTGCTAGCCTCTGCAACCGGACCGAACAGGAAGTCCTTGATCACGAAGGGTTTGCCCATTCGTAAAGCCTCCGAGCAGGCTAGGACAGGCCTAGGCCTCTGCTGGCAACCACCCTGCAAGGATTGGAGAGATGAGTTCACAGTCGCAGGTATCTCCCACTCCCCCTGTCATCGCCTTGCGCAACTTGCGCAAAATCTTCCGATCGTTGCTCCACTCTGCATTCAGCACGCCGTGGGGAAACGCTCGAGGGTACTTGCCCCCACTCGTTGCTTGCTCCACCTCCTTGGCATGAGTTCTTTGCTCTTTGGCTTAGAGTGGGAAGGTCGCATCACCGACTCATGGACTCATTACAGCTAGACAGAGCTCTCGATATTTGGACACTGCTCTTCCGCGAGACGTCCCCCGTCCTGCAGTGTTTTCACATCAGCCTTGGGCTTCGCGCCCGCCTTGAGTGCCACGGTCCGCACGGCTGCAAGATTCCACCAACATACAAGCCGTCGGAGGCTGCATGCCCTATCTTGAAGCAGAGGCCTCAGGCCTCCGGCAACGAGGCGCCACAAAGGCCGGCCGAAGTGGCAAGGAGGCGGACCAGCATGGAACCGAGGTGGTGTTGTACCAGTAGGTTGTGCTGCTACTGAGTAGGCGGAGTTTATTTCAGCCATGATTCGCCTTGCACCATCTTTCCGATGCTTTCCCAAGGCTAATGAAAATTCTGTGGACTCGAAGCTAGGATTTCGAACTGAATTTGGCTGGACTGGCTCCGGCGCACGGTGGCGTACTCGTGCACAAGGTTGTGCAAAGCAACTGAAGCAGAAGCCTTCAGCATCATTTCTGCTGCGCTGATGAGGCCGGCCATTTGCGGGAAGTTGGGCACCTCCAGCTTTGCAGAGTTTCCAAAAACATCTAGGACAAACATGTCGAAGTGAGCGTCACAGTCAGGCTTGAAACATAACATTGTCACTTCTTGCCAGCGATTGGACCCCGCTCCTCCCCACCTGCGATTCGTCCTTCTTCTGCTGCCCGCCGTTCCAGCCGATGACAAGCTCCATGTTCTGAGCCCTGAAAACAATCAGCAACTGTGACTCTCCCAAACCAATTTCTGCCTGCAGCGTCACTATCATGGCGGAGCTTGCGCTGGGCAAGAGGCTCTGTGCCAGGAGGAGCAAACTCAGGGTTCTTGTCGAGCTCCTGCAATCAGATGCGCGGATCGAAGGGCATACTTCAGGCGCTGTATCTGGGCATGGCTTTGAAATCTAACCGCTTGCGACTTCCAAGCGTAGTCGTGCTGCAATCTCTTGATTGCATCTGGCCCAGATCGGGGCAGTGACTTCCGATGGCGCAGGGCAGTGCTTGTGCTGATCCCGCCCACATCTACGCAAGCCGCGTGGTCGGAAACCACAGCGTCATAAACCTGAACCTCGAATGCCGTGACCTCTCTGCTTGCGCAGACTGTAAAAAATTCTGCTGCGGTCTTCGCAGCAGGTGCACCCTCTGATCTTGTTCAATCACAGTGTGCAGGATGCAGTTGCAAGCCCATGGATCCTGGCAAAAGTCAGACCGGGCTTCATCAAGTTGACTTGAATTTGTAATGCAGGCAGCATGCAGCCAAGCTGCGGCCTTCAAAACATTGAATTCGTGACCTGGGCCAGCTCTCGAAAGCATGAAAGCCATCGCCTCGACTCCTTGAAAGCCAGCCTTCGAGTAGCGCCACCGTTCTGGAGCCATGACTTCCATCTCCACAACCTCCCCGATCTTTGTGAAGACTTGCACACTTCTCGCGCTGCCAACCCGATTTTGGCGTTGCACAGAGGGCACTGCGAGTTGTTGAAATCTTGATGCAGCATGATGCACGTCTTGCGTTGACTTGGCATAGCAGCTACATGACTGCGAAATTCTTGCATCCTACAATTACCGCTTCATTCCAACTGTCGTGTGGTTCAGTGACAGATAGTGAAAGCTAGCTCGTGCAACATGCTCGGGCAGACAAATCCTGCAAGGACTGACTCGAGACTCGCAGACCACCCTTCTTTCGTCTCTTGGGTTGGACTCTGTCTACAATGGCTTGTGATGTCTGTCTCTACCGAAAGGCCCAAGCATCGAATCAAGGACAGGTGTAACTCCCAGACTGCATCTAAAGTGCTGCGGCGGCCGCCTGTGATCGCAGTGCCTCTCTCATTCGTTGCACATCGCCCGAGATCCCGTTGACGGACACCTGGGCATCAGGAGTCAGGGGTCCACGGAGCCGGTCCTGTGTGCACAGCAGCAACGTGAGGGGCGCTGAAAATGTGCGAAATACTCCCCTATGGCCAACAACCTCTAGCAGCTTTGAAGCCCCCACTTTCAGGAACTCTAAAGCCTGCTTTCACATGTCTTGGGTCCGTGCAATGGCAGAGTTAACCGGGACAGCCAAGCCTGTTCCATTGGATTTGCCACAGCTGTGCAGCACGTAACAGTCACTCGCAAAACCGCATCACCGTCTTCGAAGCACTAGGTGACTTGTCACACCATCCAAGGTATGCAAGCACACCGACTCTCACCATAACTATTAAGTGCTGCGACCCTTCCGTCGGTGACCTTCTGGAGCTGCATAGTTGAAGTCTGCCAGCGCCCCGTCCCGAATCCAGCTTATCACGAGCACCTGATTCCGGTTTCCGGAGCCCCAGAGACGACATGCATGCATCTGAGACTATAAGCTGGATCGAGGATCACGAAACCTGAACGACACCGGTGCAACCAACCTGTATTCAACCGAGCCGAAGCGCCACATTCACGATTACTCAACACGGTAAAACCAAGCGCAACCGAAACGCAAGTTCCTCTTCGCACAAACCTAGTCAAGCCCATATAGCAACATGTAAATCGTTAGCAAACGAAAGGCAACCTTAGGTTTCCAGTTGGGGGACAGGCAACTGTTGGAAACTGCAGCCCGACATCTGTCAAGACCAGTGGCTGGAGCTTGCGGCGTTCCCGCGGAAACATTGCCTGAGAAGCTCATCACAGTTTCACTGCAAGACCCGCCCGAAGAGACACGATGTGAGGCCATCTGGCTGTCCGAGCGTCCGAAGCCCAGGCGGTCACGGCCGGGCTGGCGCTCCAAGCGAACGAGGTGTTTTTGGACGCTCGGCTTCCCGAACCGCCCTTCCCGCCCTTCCCCGGAGATGGGTGGCAAGGGTGGCAGTGAAGGGCTCCGTTCTCCGCGGGCGCTGAGTGGCGGCACTTCAGGCGGCCTCAACTTGAAACATTGTTGAAGTTGGCAGCGAAAACCATGAAAGCATCTGGGCCACTCCGGCTTCCCGACAGGATCCTAAGCTCAGCTGCCATTCCGCGCGTCTTCACTGGGCATGGTGCGAAACCGGTAGGTTGTGCGGTCAGGACACATCTGAGTGTGCGATTCGCGGCCGTCTGACACGTGGTGGTGGAAGGCTGTTCCTCGGCATTCGGGGGTTCCTACTATTCTGGCACATGCCTCGTAGAACTGCGAGTTGGGGTTGCTTTGCCAGCATCTTCTGCTTCATCACATTGACAACTACTCGGCCCACCTGCTGAGCCCCTCGTTGCCACTGGTGATTGCTGGCGAGGTGTCAAAGCTCTGGTCAGTGAGGTAAAAAAATACATGCTACAGCCAGCCAATGACTGAGGCACAACTCATCTGCAAAACATGACATGTATTTTGCTGCATCTGCTGGGCGTGGATGTGGCGTCTGTTGTGGCTGGGAAATGTCTCCCTACGCAGTCATGCCATTTGAGCCTAGCTTCGTCTGCTGCCTGGGTCCTTCGCGATAGAAATGTGGGTCTTCCATGATGCGCTCTCCTCGGAAAGTGCACTCATGTGCCGGCTGTCTGCTTCTCATTGTACTTCGGGCACGGGGGCTGCATGCATGTTCGTTCCTTCATATGTATATGGGTGGAGTCGGCAACAAGATGCAAATCCCAGGCATGCCGCGACTCTCTTTGACTGTCTCAGACATGTTATCAGTTGGGTCTCAACGCAGGCTCAAGTCGCAAGAGGTCAACAAAGTTCACAGGGTCCCGAAGCACTCCATAGTCTGACACACTCCATTCCCATTCACTCGCGCAGGAAGGTTTTTTGATGACAGAGCGACGACCGTAACGGCGTCGACGCATCAGAGCCTGTCAAGTCGGGGATGCCAGCAGACCAGCAGCGAAAAAGAAAAGCGCGTCGCCGCGTCGCCTCGATTCGAGCATGACGTTCGCACTGCGAGGCAGGCATGGCGATGTCGCCGGGGCCGACGGGGCCCGGGCCCGGTGGGTGAGGCCTGGCCAGGCTGTCGCAACGACCGAGCCGTGCCGTATTCTGCCCTGCCTTCGAGGTGTGGGCTCCGGCAAGTCCTGCCAATGTCACACGTAATGCCGAATTCGACCGCAGACACGACGCGGCTTCGCCAATTCACAAGTCACAACAAGTCAATCGGGGCCCAGATTTCATCTTGCCCCTATTGATGTCCTCATGCTCTGGGGCAGTCGTCTCAGTTTCCTCCTGTGCCACGTCCTGTGCACCGTGCCGCTTCGAGATGCGGCGGGGTAAGAGTCTCCACTTCGCAGCTTCGAGCCACCGACGATTAGTCAGTCTTGTCTTTCTAACTCAAGTTCATAAGCTGTCAGGTCCTGCGAACCGGCATGAATCAGCCCTCACTCTCTCGCCATTCAACTGCCATGCAGTGTTTCCGCGAATATGCATGCTTTCCCCCGTCTGTTGTGGGTGCGGTGGGAGCGGAACCACACATCTTCTTCGTGGGGCCCGGCACAGTGGTGGATTTACATCGGAGCTCGGGACCGATCCGATTGCTCGGGAGGCTTATCGTTTTGGGCGAATTGTGTTTTGTTCCAGGTCCATTGATCTCATGGTCCTTTGAACTATTGTTCGGACAATCACCTACTGCTACTACTGCTGCTGCTGCTGCTACTACTACTACTACTACTCCTCCTGCTGCTGCTGCTGCTGCTACTACTAAGTTACTACTACTACTACTCCTCCTCCTCCTCCTGCTGCTGCTGCTGCTACTACTACTAAGTTACTACTACTACTACTACTACTACTACGACTACTACTCCTACTTCTACTTCTACTTCTACTTCTACTTCTACTTCTACTTCTACTTCTACTTCTACTACTACTATTACTTCTACTACTACTACTACTACTACTACTACTTCTACTCCTACTCCTACTCCTACTCCTACTCCTACTCCTACTCCTACTCCTACTCTCTACTTTCTACTTTCTACTTTCTACTTTCTACTGTCTACTTTCTACTTCCTACTTCCTACTTTCTACTT
>CAJNJA010082797.1:190-20412 GCA_905231915.1 Symbiodinium necroappetens | reverse complement strand
AAACCTCCAAAACCCTAAACCTCCAAAATCAGGGGCTTAGAGCCGAATAATCCTAACCCTCCAAGAATCGAAGCCTGTCCACTTCCGCAGGTTTCGCCCTCCGACATCTTCGTGGCCGAGGGTGCAGCGACGCTGCTCCGGGGCGTCTTGTCACAGGCCCAGTTCAGGGTTTTGGGTTTAGGGTTCAGGGTTTAGGGTTTAGGGTGTAGGGTATAGGGGTTTAGGGGTTTAGGGTTCGGGGACTTTCAGGGTTTTGGGCCAAAGGATGCTCAGAGTTCAAGCTGTGGGGTTTAGGGTTCAATTGGGGCCTCTCACTTTGCCCTATTGGCTTTCGGTTCAGGGTTTGGGATTGATGGGAACACCGCTGTCTGAATTCATGGCCCCAGGGCTCGGGGTAGTTCCTGTACTATTTTGGGGGGCTCCATAATATATATAACTATGGTATAAAATACCCCCCCAAACCCTGTTCTATGATTATTAAGGCCCCCATATTATTTCGGACTCACCCTTAGACCTTACCTGGACCCTAAAGAACCTACCTTTGTAGGGCTCCCTGTCATAATTTCCTTATGTATTATAAGTCCTCAAGAAAGGTAGGATATTTGGGGTCCAGGTGCACAACGAATCTTAGGGAGATTGTACACCCGATAAACCCCTAACCCCTAGGCCTTAAACCGAGTCGATTCCGGACTGGTGATGGGTGCAGGTGGCCGCTGGCACGGAGAAGTCCGAGGTCGGAGCTTTTAGGGTACTTCGGGTTTGGGCTTAGAAGTTCAAGGAAAGCATAGGGCATAGGGTTTCTGGTGTATAGGATGATTTCGGGTTCAGGGTTTCGCGCCTAAGCCCTAAGCCCTAAACCGTTCTTCCTCTGGTGAGTTGAGGGCTTGCGGGTTTCGGGCTGCAGGGCGCGGGTTTCAGTCTGGTCCGAGCTGTGCAGCCCTGTTGTTGGTAGGGTTCAGGCTTTTGGGTTTCGAGGGGTCAGCTTCGCCAGAAACTAAACAGATGGAAAGGACCCTCCTGGAAATCCAAAAACTCTACCGTTTTAGGGGTCAGACCCTATGAGACCCTATGATTCAGGGGTCATAACCTACTATCTTGTAGGGTTTGGGGGTCACAGGCTGACACTAAGGCCCTGGCCCTCCCCCCTTTGAGAAGATAAGTGTGCGAGCCCGGCTTTTCAGAGCCCCTCATGTAAAGCCCCCAATGTAGGGGCCTTACTAATTACCTACACTATTTTTTTTGGGGGGGGGTTCCTTTTGATAACTATAGTACAAAGATCCCCAACTCATCCCAAATCCCTGTTTTGATTACTGGGGCCCCTACACATACCCACACGACCTTTCAAGTTCTGAGATTCTTAAGCCCTGAACAGCCCTGGACCCCCACAACCCTAAACCCTAAACCCCTAAACCCTCCTAAACATCCGGAATTCTTGCGGCCTCAGGCACGGACAGTCTGGTCAGGGGCTGGTAGAAAGGACTTCGTGTTTAGGGTCCCATGCACCCTAAGCCCTAAGCCCTAAACCCCAAAAAGCCCTAAACCTAAACCCTAGACCCCAAGAAGCCCTAAACCCAAGCCTCCCCCAAAGCCCTAAAGCCTAAACCCCCAAAAACGCCCTGAACCCAAAACTCGATGGTTTGGGGGTTTCAGCTGCACATTAAAAGGGCCCACCGGGCTTCGTGGGGAGGCTTGGAGGTTATGGGGCTGTTCCGTAGGCTTCACGAAAAAACCACCCCCCCCCCCCCCCCCCTCCCCCAAACTACCCTCTACAAAACCCTAAGTACCTACTATCAAGGACCATGAGGGCTCTATGATTACAGTGCCCCAAGTACCTACTATCCAAGACCATAGGGGCTCCATTTCAGCGTACTTGGGTGGTGCTGGTATTCCCGAAGAGCTGCGCGACCGGAAAGCCGGAAAAAACGGCCAGGTGTCGAGGCTGTTATGCTTGAGGCTTCGGGATAACATGGGCTAACACTCCCGACAAAGCACTACGAAACCCTCTTGAGCATTTGGGCCCTAAACCCTAAAACCTCTGAACCGTTGCGCTTTAGGGCTTAGGGGCTCGAGGCTACGGATTTGGGTTTGTAGGTAGAGGGCAGCTGGGGGCTCTAGATAGGGCTCAGACTGTCGTGTCGAATGCATGGCGGGAGGTACTTCTGGTGGGGCCTTGCCCGGAGCTTTGGCAGGAGCTGGCAGGGAACAGCTAGACATCTGGTCGGTCTTGACGGTACCCATAGGCTCCAAAGTAGTTCCTTTCCGGAGTGCATGAGATCCGGCTTTTGCTACAGTTCCATAACCCTAAACCCTAAATCCCTATGAACCCTAAACCCCTAAACCCTAAACCCCTAAACCCTAAACCCCTATAAACCCTAAACCCCTAAACCCTAAACCCCTATATATAAACCCTAAACCCAATCTTCGTCTAGGAGTATCTTTACTTCTAGTTGGAGGTCTGCAGTTTGAGATTTCCCCTCCTCAGAGGCTCGGCCCTTGGGGTGCCAGCGCAGGAGCCCGTAGTGACTGGCAGTATGTATATATATATATATGTATGTATGTATGTATGTATGTATGTATGTATGTATGTATGTATACATATATATATATGTGTGTGTATATATATATGTATAATATATATATATATATATAGTCTTCTGTAATCACCGAGAAAATATGTGTAGTAGCGCTGTTTAAGAATCTAAGGGTGATGAAAGAGTTTCCGGTTTCTCGCTTGTTCTTGGCTTTGGGATGATATAATATGAAGAATGAACTCTTAGAGCAGCTCAGGTTCCGGCCCGAACCCTAAACCTCGCGACCCTAAATGAATATAGACTCTTAGTAGTAACAAATAATAAGCTATCAAGTCGAAACCCTGCTTAATCCCAAGCCCGGGTTCGGGGTTTTAAGTTTAGACCCCAGTGGCCCCGGGGCTGCGAGGTTTGGCAAGCCTAGGTGTTGGAGCTTGGAGGGGGGTTGGGTGTGCCTGGACCCCTAAAGAACCTACCCTTTTGCGGCTCCTTCTGATGATCTCCCTCTATAAAGTGGGTATGAAGGGTCCAGGTGCCGGCTTGAAGGTTTGGCTTAATAGGGTACGTCCGGGTACAGGGGTTAGGGTTTCAGGTTTAGGGTTTCAGGTTTAGGGTTTAGGGTTTAGGGTTTAGGGTTTTAGGTTTAGGGGGTTTCAAAGAGGCTTGCAGGTTGAAAGGTGTTTTTGTTCGGTAAGGGAGGGCCCGTGTCGCACCTTCTGGGAGCTAGCTCCACAGAGAGCTTCTGAGTTTTGTTTCTGCCCAGAGTCTGTTATTTCTTCTGTTTTCGGGGCCCTAACCCTATAAAAATAGGGTCATCCCGCAAAAGGCACCCCAATGTCTACCTGGACCCTATAAATAACCTACCTTTTTGAGGACTGATAAACAAGGAAGTCATTATAAGGAGCCCTAAAAAAAAGGTAGGTTCTTTAGGGTCCAGGAAGGTGAGCATCTTCTTCCTTCCAACTCCCTGTGGAGGAGGCGCTCTCATTGGCCGATGCCTGGGCCTTGGGTAGGATTTAGGGTTTCAGGGTTTAGGGTTTAGGGCAGAGAAGCCCGAAATCCCGAACTAGACCCTTAAACCCTACACCCTAGACATCATAGACAGAGTTTTGCGGCTTAGGTCTTGATGCGGTTTGTTTTCATATCTTCAGCTGTCGGTGAGGGATTCACTTCCCTAAACCCTAAGCCCCCTCAAGCCTGAACCCTCAACGGTTCTGAAGAACACTGGGGCGTGTTAAACCCCCAAACCCCGAATCTGCAGGCTTCTTGTTCTGCATGAAAGTGCACTCCTTAAGTCATCAAGGCTTTCGTTATTGTTTCAAGAAGGGTTTAGGGTTTAGGGGCAAGGATGGAGCTTCTAACTAGGCATGTTATTTGAAGGTGGGTCTTGTATGTCACGTATCGCATTGCTCGTTTTATAAAGCTCCCAAGTGCTCCAGAGTTTTCATGAATATGGAACCTTGAACCCTAAACCCTAAACCCTAAACCCTGAACCTTGATCCCTAAGCTGAAGCCCGAAGTTAGCACCCGTAACCTCAAGCCGCTGCCCTGGAGACTTGGCATCCAAACGAATTGCCAAAACCCGGAAACCCCAAGCCCTACCTAAACCCTAAAGCCTAAACCCTATAAACCCTAAACCCTAAACCCCTAAACCCCCAAACCCAAACCCAAATCCCACCAAGCAGCCCCGAAGCATGGAAACCGAGACTCAGCCATGGCGCCAGGCCCTCCCGAATCGGAGCCCAGGCACCCCCAAACCAGTGCGTGTAAGGTCCGCAGCTTCTATCCGCCGGTGGGCCAGGGTGACTTTGCGGTGCTCCGACCTCCAAAGCCCAAAAGATCTTCCCCTCAGAGCCTCAAGAGCTATAGAAGTAATATAGAAGCCTAAATAATTACCAATGTTATTCCTTAGGCTTCCTTATTGTAAGTATGTATGTTCTAACTATTAAGGCCCCTACTGTAGCCCTCTTTTCAAGCTCTAGGACTCTGGAGTACTTAGTAGCATCGCCTAACCCAAACCCACCACTAGGGGCCGCCTATGTCAGGCTCAATGAAGGAGCTCTGAAGCGAGTTGGGTTTTAGGGTCTAGTGTTTAGGAGTTTGCGTTTGTGAGGTTTAGGGTTTCGGGTTTATGGCCCCACATGATCATTGACGCCTTGGGCCAAGATACACATGACATACATCAAGGTTCACGATGCCTTGTCTGCAGATCACTCTTTGTAAGGTTCAGTATTGGAAAGCCTTAAGCTCCTAAGGCCTAAATCCTAAACCCTATAAGCCCTACACCCAAAGCCCTAAACCCTAAACCAACATGCCAAGCAATGGTCCGAGAGCCTGTCGCATTATGCACCCCAGTAACCTACTATTTAGGTAACTGGAGCCCTAGGGAAAGGCATCCGTAGTTTTCCGCCCAAGAAAGCCCCCGTTTTGCGCGAGGGTAAGCTGGAAAAGCCGCAAGATTCAGCATCGAAGGACTACCATCTGATGCATCTACCGGTAAGCCTTCAACTCGTGACTTCTTTTGTTACAAGGGTGTATCGTACTTTATCGTTATCCTCTACGTTATGCTCAGACTGGCTTAGACTTGTGTGGAGGGTCTAGAGTCTGGGGCTGTTGGTTTAAGTTGAGGTTGTTTGGGTTTAGGTTCCAGGGCCAGGGGCTTTGCCTCTAACACTGTTTAGTGGTTTAGGGTTTAGGGCTTACCGGCTTTGGCAGCAGTGGTTGTCAAGGCTGATGTAGGAACCTGATTAAGAAACCCTGGCCCTATAAATCCCATATTACTCGGTTTCATATAAGGAACCCTAATAAAGACCCAAGGTTTCTTAATCAGGTTCCCATATTATGGGTGTCTCGGCCAGGTACTTGCAGAAGACATTGCGCGGCACGTCTCAGCGCAGACGAGCATCGTTGCTGGCAAGAAAGCAGCCCAGTGATTGCCCTGAGCCAGCGCTAAATCCTATGACTGCTTATGTCAGAGGGCTGATCGACGAGGTTGATGAACTGTGCGGGACAGTGGGTCCATTACGGCATAGTACAGCGCCCCAAGCTAACAGAATCAGCAGTGAACCCAGGACGTGAACCCTCCTGAGCCGTGATCGCCCCCGAGAGAGAAAGACCGTGATCAAATACAGATTTTGGCAGTTTAGCAGTAGTAGTAGTAGTAGTAGTAGTAGCAGTAGTAGTAGAAAGCTGACAGACAGTTTTGTTTTCCTTTTTAACAAACTGAAAGGAGCTCTGTTAGTTCAGTTGTGCTTTCGGGCCTTGGCTTGGACCGGAGATGCCTGAGGCCACACTTCGGCGATTTGAAGCCCTCGAAAAGACCCACTGGGGTTTAGGGTTTAGGGTTTAGGCGTCCTTTTGGCCTTTTGTTTCTCCTGGCTTCCATGGTTCAAGATGAAGGTAGGAAGCACCACCCAAGGTTCTGCTGCCGCTCTACAGCCTCACGACTGGCGTACCGTGCCTTCGTTGAACTAACGGTTGTCACACTCGCTGCTGACCCTAGTTCGGAGAGCGATAATGGTGGTGGCGGTGGTTGATGATGACGGTGGTGATGACTATGAGAATGATTCCAGCCACATTGGTCGCAGCTGCCAGGTTTGAGATAGTGATAATCTTTGAGGTAAAGCAGAACGACGAAGGTTCCTGAGACAAAGGAAGTTGTCAGGTGGGTGTTATTTTTGGTGATGGTTGTCGCGAAAGCTGTGTAGCTGTTTCTGTCACAGCATATGCTTTGAACTGTCGTGGTCGGCGTCGTCCTCATTGTGATCGTTGTCGTCGTCGTTGTTGTTGTTGTTGTTGTTGTTTGCAGCTGTGGAGGTTCTGGGAGGGCCGTATGTTTAGGATGGTTTTCAGATAGCTTCAAACGGGCCGCGATGATCTTGTCAAAATCCCGCGCTGTTAAAAGGCGGGAAATCGAGCTCCCCTGATCTGAGCAGGCGAGACCATAAACTGCCCTCCATTGCAACAGTACACGTCGGAGAAAAAAGGCACGCTTACATGAGTGCCTTATGTTTTGGACGATCCTGGATCTGAAACTGATGAACCCCCATAAATAACCTTGATAAGCAGACAAATGAACCGAAGGAAATCCAGAAGAACTTTTCGAGGCTTCCGCAAGCGCAGCTTCATCAACTGGGGCGCTTCATTGATTTCGAGGCGTTACGAAGCAGGTTTCAGGGCCTTGGGATGCAGTTTGAGGGCATGGACTCCCTTATGCGCAATTCTACCAAGAGATACCCCAGAACCCTTTTCTAAGTATTCAGCCCATTGCAAGGGAGCTGTCGAGCATCCACATCCCACACCCCACCGGCCTGCAACTTCCCGCCACGAAAGCTTAAAGCTCTGATAAGCGGTCTTAGGGTCTTTGGGTTTAGGGTCTGGGTTTAGGACGATTTAGGGTTCGTGTGGTCCCTAAACCCTAAGTTCTCAACCCAGCTTTTGCAAACGATGGGACGACCCTGAAACCTTTTGAAAAGCGGTTAAGCGAAACCCTGGCTTGCCATAAGCACCCTTACCACACTTTTCACCAACTCTTCGATGACCCTTTTATAGCCCACGAGAGGCTTTGCTCTTAGGCGTATGTTTTAGGATTTGCACCTTCTGGTGCTTTTCCTAAGCTTGAACAAGGATATTTGCCTCGTTTAAAGAGGCTAGGGCGAGGAGGATGTCAGGTTTGTGGTGGGAGGGTCTAGTGTCAGGGGATTGCTATCGGATACAAAGTGCTTTAAGAAAGCCCTAACGACACCTTGAAACCCTCAACTTGCCTAAGCCCCAAGCCTGAAACCTGAAACATTACACTCTAGCCTTAAAGAGCCCTCTGGTGGCGCCAGACTTGCTTGCAGATTTGCCTGTCGCAATCTGATCGAAAAGCGCGCGCAGTGAGCTGGACAAGTCCATCACCGCCGACGGTGTGGACGAGTACATGGCGTACCGGCGGACTCGGCGTACTCCTGTGTCCTGAAGCACGAATGGACGAGTACATCGCATATGAGGCCGAGGAAGGAAGCCAGGCGCTTGTGCAATGCATGCTTCACGGGCCTCAAAAAGAAAAAATGTTGCCCGATTCGTCGGTCGTCCATCCAAGCATGCTGAAGAAACTTCCTGCGTGCAGTTGCTCTTGCATGTTTTGTCTTGCATTCAGGTTTTAGCGGTAGATGTGCTTGCATATTTGGGCAGCGCGTTGTCGTCAGGTGTGTTGGTTCAGCATATGTGGTGACGGCTGTGACCAGCATGTTCAGGGCTTCTAGGCAGTAAGGAACATTCGTAGCCGGCTCAGGCAGCCGATTTCACGGAAGTGTAAAGGGAGTCACGAACATGCGTAGTTCTGCAACTGGAATCTGCACAATTGGGGCTTGTAGCGATGCCAGGGCTTAGCGGCCCTTGACACCCCAGGGCAACATCAAGTCTCAAAGACACAAGACCCAACATACCCCGGACGTATCGAGAGTGCCTGGAAGCTTGCCTTAAAACCGTAAACCCTAAGCTCTCACCCGATTTTTTTGTGTATTCTAGATTCCCGGCACCCTGTACTTCGTATTCGTATGAACTAGTATTATATAGGACATCCGAAGGCCCGAAACCAAACTCTTCACGCCGGTTCCACCAGGCGCGGCGCAGGGCCAGTGATGGAACGGCGCGGCCACTTCTCCTCTTCGTTGATGCCCATGTCCCAGCGAACCCCGGGGCTGGGTCTTTAGGGCTTTCTTTCAGTTTAGGGTTTTGGGTTTAGGGTTTTAGGGTTTGGGGTTTAGGGCTTTGGGTTTAGGGTTTAGGGGTTTAGGGCTTTAGGGCTTTAGGGTCTCGTGTGTGTTGGTGCAGCCTTTACATTTCCCTGTTTGGGCGTAGCAGGATCTTCTCCAAGCATATTGTTGCAGGCTTTAACGGGCCAACCTCGTGATTTGGTTTCGCGGGCCCTTGTAAACCAGAGCCGCGCAACATTACCACATATCGGCTTCTGAATGAGTGTTTAGGTCCCGAATACTTGGGCTGGGTTTTGGTGTCTGGAACCCGTAACCCAAAAGAGGGAATCTCCAAGCAAGCTTAGCAGTGTGAGCCTGAGATACTCCCGAAACACCCGAACCCGCAACCCCGAAAGAAGCCGAAACTTTCAGACCATACGCCAGCAAGCTGAAAACAAAGCCCCAAGCCGCCCTCTCTCTCCCCCTCTTCGCACCCTGAGCCCTATGTCATAAACCGTAAACCCTAAACCCTAAACCCCTAAACCCTAAACCCTAAAACCCTAAACCCCTAAACCCTAAACCCTAAACCCCTAAACCCCTAAACCCTAAACCTTATGTGCCAGACAGTTGCACTCCTAAGCTCCGGAGAAGAGCCCTGCGCAGGTGAGCCTGAGCATCTAGGCTGCAAGTCTACGGCTGATATGCGGTTCGGGGATTTTAGGGTTTAGGGGATTTAGGGGGTTTAGGGTTTAGGGTTGATGATATAAATCCTTAGCATTACCTTAAGGACCCTAAACTATTGGGAATTACGGTGTATTCCTTATTATGGGTAATGCAGATTAATATCAGTGGAGCTTTACGGTATTGGGTTTAGGGTTTAGGGGTTTCGTGGCATCCTACCTACAATATTTCTGCAGGACAGGTCTTCGACACGGACGTCTCTGTCAGGGGCCTTCCCTTTCGATCTTTAGACATCAGTGAGCCCCAACACCCGAAACCCAAAACCTTGAATTCTAAGCCTGGCCTGAATCCGAAACCCTGATGCAGCTTCTCCGAAAGCCTAAACCGTAGTGCATCAGAACCGGGAAGGCCCCGACAGCTGACCTTCAGGTCCAATAGCCGAGGCCATAACGCCCCAGGGGTCCACTGACCTAAACAGATTACTGGCCATCTACAATGTAAGCCAGCAGCCCATTATTTGAGGAACCCTAAACTTTACCCTAAACCCTAAACCATAACAATACCAACCAAGCTTCCAGACCCCGGAAGTCAGGGAACTTCCAGTTGGATGCCACCCAGGAAAGCAGGGACCCAAGATCGTGGAAGGGTTTGCACTAAACTGCCTTTTACGGTTCTGCTTGGGTGCCTTGCCTGTGTTGTTCAGGGACGAAATGGTTCCTCTAGAAGGGTCTCCAAATACTACTTGTATCTATTTGTGCGTACATGTTGTTTACCTTCTGAGGATAGCAAAACAAGACTCAACTAAAAAAGCAGGTCATTCAGAGGGCCGTGGAAATTCGCAGTGTAGGACTTGCGCCTCCGGGATCATGTTCCACAGTCCCCCTCAAAGTTTAGGCTCTAGCCCGGTAGGGCTTAGAGAGTAAGGGTGTTCATTCAGGTTTAGGCTTTGCTGTTTTGCTAAACTCGGCATTTAGGTCGGTTCGGGCCAGGGCAACCTGGGAAGTTGCTGGCGGTGACCTTATTTCTTGTAGCTAGAGTCTTTTTGTATTACGTTTCTTTGGAAGACCCGAAAAGTGACCCAAAGCCTGGTGACCTCAGCTTCGATCTACCCACCTACCGACCGACCTAGCTACCTACTTACCTGCCTGCCTACCGACCGACCTGCCACCTACCTACCTACCTGCCTACTTACGACCTATCCACATGCACATTTCCATCGATCTGTGTAACTATCCGTGTATCTGTCTATCCGTATAAGTATACTATGTATATTATATTAGAAAACTATACTCTGCATATATATATATATACACATACACACATGCACACATGTTTGTCTACTTACTTGGTTAAGTTGCAGACCTGTCCAAACACCCCTGCTGGATTCAGATTGCAGGATTAGGATCAAGGGCGTAGGAATGTCTCTACACCCCACCTTTAAACCAGCAGACCAACAGAAACCACAAAGGCTTGCCTGTTCTCACGCACTGCCGGCACTGCGCCGCGGCTGGGCGGCTTCAGAGAATGACAGGGTTTAGGATTTCTCGTACAACCCGAAGCCCTGGAAAACCCTAAGTCGTTTCCTTCTTCGCCCTTCCTGGTGTAGAGGCCGGAGCCGGGTGTGATCCCAGGCTAAAGCGCCTTTCATAGTAACCCTAGGCCCTAATTATAACCCTAAACCCTAAACCGTCCCTAAACGCTAGGCCCTAATAAAAAACACTAAGCCCCTAAACCCTAAACCCTAAACCGTGCCCTGAACCCTAGGCCCTAATTATAAACCCTAAGCCCCTCACTGTCCTTTCTTTATCGGGGACAGTTGGGGGAGTCTAGGCTGCACCCATGCACCGAAGGCCAGGTCCGAAGGCCTCGAAACCCAATACAGCCCATAAGCCCTCTAAGCCTCGTAATCGCCTATAAGCCGGAAGCCCTAAAATCGAGTCCCAAACTCCTCAACCTTGTCCCAAAGACTTGAAAGTTTTTGTTTTTGGGGCTAGCGGCGTTTTCCGCATACGGGTTTCCATGCAAAGGCGATTGTAAGAGCGACTATGTAATTAATTAACAGGTTACTATGCTGGGTCTTTCAAGGGTTTGGGTTTTGGGGTCAGGGTTTGGGGCGTTGACTTTGGGTTGTGTGTTTGAAGTCGCAAGTCCCTGATGTCAAATCCCGCACCCCTAATTACCCTCGTGAATTTCGTCGCAATGCCATATAGTGAACCTGAGAAAGTTGGAACATCGATTCAGCATGATTAGTGGTAGGATTCCGCAAGCTCTACCTTGGGGGCATGAGAGTACATGATGTTCCAACTTTCTGGCTTCTATTTTTTAGGGTATGTATGTGTCCGACCAGAAATTGTAGTTCTGGGATAGCTTGAGGTGGACACTAGCTTCCTATCACCATTGTTATTCAATACGTCACTATACCCTAAACCCTAAACCCAATGCCATTGCCACTCAAAGAGACACAAGAAATACATGGCAGTATGTAAACAAGACAGTAATACAGCCGACCAAACAAAAGAACAAAAAACATACATCCATGAATGCATAGGTGCCAAAACAGATAAACATGTGCATATATATATACACATATATATATATATATTTATATTTATTTATATTTATTTATATTTATATGCCCATATATATATATGCATATGTAAATGTACACTTAGAACTAGAGATGGATAGAGGCATGGGCACAAGTATAGGTATACAACAATGTATAGATATAGATAGACATGCATCTCTCTCTCTATATATATATACACATACACGTGTGTATACTTATATTTATATTTGTTATGTATGTATGCATGTATGTATGTAATGGTATGTAAATGTTTGTAATTGTATGTAATCGTATGTAATTATGATATATTTGTATGTCTTTGCATGTATTTGTGTGTATTTGTATGAAATGAGGTGTAACGTAATGTAACGTACGTTATTGTACTGTAATGTAATGTAATGTAACGCAATTTAATGGTATGTATGGTATGTATGGTATGTACGGTATGTATGGTATGTATGGTATGTATGGTATGTAATGTATGGTATGTATGGTATGTAATGTAATGTAATGTAATGTAATGTAATGTAGTGTAGTGTAGTGTAATGTAAAGTCATGTAAAGTCAGGTAAAGTAATGTAAAGTAATGTAAAGTAATGTAAAGTAATGTAAAGTAATGTAAAGTAATGTAAAGTAATGTAAAATGTAAAGTCATGTAAAGTAATGTAAAGTAAGGTAAAGTAACGTAAGGTAATGTAAAGTAATGTAAAGTAAAGTAATGTAAGGTACTGTGAGGTAATGTAAGGTAATGCCAAGTAATGTAAAGTAATGTACGCATACACATGTATGCATGTATGCATGTATGCATGTATGCATGTATGCATGTATGCATGTATGCATGTATGCATGTATGCATGTATGCATGTATGCATGTATGTATGTATGTATGTATGTATGTGTAATTGTATGTGATTGTATGGAATTGTATGTATAGATATGCATATACACATACATATATATATATATACACACACACCTATACACACAGGTATACTACATTCTCAACTCAAGGTCTTTGGCGATCTTTTTGGTGCCTGGACCTCCGCCCGCGCGCTGCGGGCGCAGTATGCTGCCGCCCCAGTTTTGGTTGGCGTTGATACTATGAATGATTGAAAATTGCCTGTGACCCCAAACCCTGCAAAATAGTAGGTTATGACCCCTTAAGTAGAGGGTAGAACCCCTAAAACGGTAGGTTTTGGGATTCACAGGTGAGGGCTCTTATATCCTTGGCTCGCCCTGAACCCGAAGACGAAAGCTCGACATCCCGAGCATGTTACCCGCAGAGACCTCTGTCTTCGGGAGTGAGTTGCGTTCATGCTAACAGAGGTGCCTAGATCATTACCAATACTATTACTATTCTTGGGGTTCCTCATTATAGCGATAGTATCATATTCCCCAAGACCCCATTCTCCGCGGAACCTAATGCGTAGATGTCCTAGCCCGCGCGACTTTGATGTATATTTGTTGAATACGTGGTCGGCGCAGTACGACTCTATGTTGACCTGTATTGATGAGATCGTTGCTAAACTTAGCTAGCTTCCTTTCTTTTCGCTGTGATGAAATCACTGCGATGATAAGTTGACGAGCTAACTCAAATTTTCAGTTAGCCTTTCAAGCGATGCACAAGGCATCATCCGCAGTACTCGCCTCAGACGAATGTCCGCATGTTCCCCAAAACCCCATTCTAATTATTCAGGCTCCTGTATTACCCTACCCTAAACCCTAAATCCTAAACGCTCAAGAGCCGTTCACCAAGGTTGCCCTCGGCGAGGGCATCCGCCCTTTGCTGGGGGCCGCATGGCCCACCGGATCTGCAGGCGCCCCGACCCATCTCGACTCTTAGTATAGGGTTTAGGGTTTGGGGTTTAGGGTTTAGGGTGGTTTAGGGGTTTAGGGTTGAGGGTTTAGCTTGGGATTTGATTGGGTTTGGGGTTTAGGATTTTATCGTTAAGTTTTCATCTATTCGGATTAAGGGCGTTCAAGGGGGAGAGTGGGTTCGAGTGCTTGACGGCTGTGTGCCAAGGGTTTTGGGCTTTCGGGCTTGGCCCACTGGCCACATACGGCCCCCACATGCTATTATTTACACAGGATCAGTGCCGCTGCGTCCCCCCGGCGGAAACCAGATCCATTGCATAGACGGGGGTCAGCATGGTGGTCATGTCTCTGAATCGATCAGTGTTGTCCTGGTGATCTTTTGGCTGCCAATGGCTTCTTCTCTGGGGTGGTGTCCAGGGTCTCTTGAGTCTTGCATCCTAGTGGTCTCCTGGTGTTCGCTTGGCGTTCTCCTGGTCGGGGTTTGTGGGCTCATCGCTGTATCCTACTATTTTGGGGGTTCCTTATGACTGTATTCAATTAAAGCATAATGGGCCCCAAAACCCTATTCTCATTATTAAGGCCCCTATCTTATCCTGTTATCCATGGTGTTCATTGTCGTCCTGGACTCACTGGTCGTCTTGCTCGTGGTCGTTGTCTTGCCCGAAGCACTGGGTTCGGCACTTCAAAATCACCTATTGAGGCAGGGTTTCTGATAATAGGTCCCGGTTATGATTTGATGAATGAACTTTCATGAAGGAAGACTTTCGCATCTTTTGGCGGTTTGGGGTTTCGGTATTGATGTAAGATCATCGGCTCATTCCGAACAGTCCCACATCTCTTGTCCCATAATGCCCCGAACCCTAGAGCGATGCACCCGAAGCCCCTAGAACGCTGAAGCTCTCTGAACCCTTAAATTCTAAACTCGACACCCCTAAACCCTAAACCCCAAAACCCTAAACCCTAAACCGTAAATCAAAGGAGTCGACCTAGTCTGCCAAGGCATTCCTGATGGGAGAAAGGTCCGGTTAAAAAAACCGTAAACCCTAAACCCCTAAACCCTAAGCTTGCCCTAAAAGCCAAACGCTAAAGCCTTCCACGAGGTGCAGTCGTCCAAAGGTTGGCGGCATCCCTGCCTCAGGATTGCTTTTGTATAGGTTTCCCAGAGACGCCAGTCCAACTGTCGAGGATCCTTGTTGATACATTTAATGTGGAAATGAACGGATGAATGAATGTATGTATATATACATGTGTATATAGAAAACATATGCATATGTATGTATCTCATATGTAATTGATGTGTGTACATGTACACACAAATCAATGCGGGTTGGTTTAATTGTGGACACTCCGATCATGATGAACATGTATCGGAAGACCTTGATTGAAAGATCTTGGAGTCTGTGATCTAGGTCTGGATCTGGGGTTTAGTCTCGGGTTTTGCTTGACGTAGGGTTCAGAGCTTAGAGTTTAACCTGCTATTGGGCTTTAGGGTTAAGGCTTTCGGTGCTTTAGGTTTAAGAGGTTCAGCCGAAGGGTCGCCTGTGTTGTTTCAGGCCCCTCCGGGTTGGCTAGGATGCCGTCTGGACTTGGCGCAGACATGTTCTTTCTGTTCCACGTAGCAGGATTCTGTGTGTAAACTACTTAACCGAGCTTCAAATCAAACCCCCCGACATATCGCTGCCTGCATCAACCATGCAACACGAGAGCCCACCCCGACTGTCACTGGAAGCCCTAAAAACCCTAAACCCTATACGCCCTAAAACCTACACTAAACCCTAAACGGCAACGGAGCCCTGGCACCTCCCCCCGCCGGGGTCAGTGGCAGATCAGAGGCCCTGATTCGTCGCTTATGGAGTCCCAGGGTCTTGCGTTCAGGGTTTCGGGCCTTAAAGTGCAGGGTTCAGGGTTTAGGGTTCAAGGCTTAGGGCCTTGAAGTTTAGGGTTCGGGGTTTAGGGGTTTAGGGTTTAGGGCCTTAAAGTTTAGGGTCCAGGGTTTAGGGATTTAGGGTTTAGGGCCTTAAAGTTTAGGGTACAGGGTTTAGGGATTTAGGGTTTAGGGTTTAGGGTTCCGGGTTTAGGGTTCTAGGGGTTTAGGGTTTAGAATTTAGAGTTTAGGGGTTTAGGGCTTTTGGGTTTTTGTTATACTATAGTTGGCCCTGATTCAGCAGCTCATGGAGTGTAAGATGGTGGCCTTGATACTTAGAATGAGGTTTTGGGGCGTTTATCATACTACAGTCATAATAAGGAACCCCCAAAACAGTATTTTAATACTCGTTTAGGCCATTATACTATAGTTAAAATAAGAAGCCCTCAAAACAGTATTTTAGTAATTATTCAGGCCCCTGCATGACGCACCAAAGGAAGTGCGGCAAAAGCCTAATATAGAAGCCTAAGTAGTTACCTTTACTATTTTGGGGGTTCCTCATTTTTGTTAATAGTATACCCAACATCCGGCGCTCGGACATTCGAGGCGTCTGCCGAAGCGAAAGCCCCAAGATTCGTAGGGTTTAGGGTTCAGGGTTTGGGGGTTTAGAGTTTAGGGTTTAGGGGTTTAAGGGTTTAGGGTTTGGCGGTTTAGGGTTTGGGGTTTGGGGGTTTAGAGTTTAGGCTGTAGGCCTAAATCCCAGACCGGCGTCGTTTGAACAATTGAACAAACCCTTCAAGCACCATCTACCCTAAAGCTTCCGTTTTGGCCTGGAGCCCTCAACCCCAACCTTGCCTTTGGGTTTCCAAGGGGTGACATGTAACGGTTTAGAGACTGCGACAAGCCTTGTACACCACCAGAACTTAGCCTCCAGCACCCAAGGACCCGTTTTACATCCGAAACTCCAAGGCTCCAATGATGCAAATGATGCCTGCTGCATAAGCAATAGCTACTTTGGGTTGTTGGGGGCCGCAAGAATGCCTGACGCCCAAAACCGTAAGCCACAAAACCCTAAACCCCTGAACTCAAAGCCCTAAATCCCTAAACCCCAAGCCCTAAACCCTAAAGCCTAAACCCTAACCGCATCTCTTTGCAGGAGCTTCGTTCCATGGAGGGCCTAAGCCGGCGAAGGCAAATTCTCCTCGAGGCTCTTCGGTTTAGAGTTTAGGGTTTAGGGTTCAGGGATTATGGTTTAGGGTTTAGGGTTTAGCAGTGGGTTTCCCACTTCTCAGCTTTGTCCAAGCTGTAGGCTTCGGTGTTTCGGTGTAGGTGATTAGGTATTTCTCTAAATTAAGGTCCTTTTTTGGCTCCCCAAAATAGTACGACACCCATATAAAAAAGGACCCCAAAAGGGACCCTAATTTTGACAACTACCCAATTCTTTCCTTAGAAGTGACTATCGCTGTACCCTAGTGTGGTATATACATTGGCCCTACAGTTACTATTCGGCCCCCGGCCTCTAGCTAGTAAACTCTATATATGAATACGAAGCCCTCTGAAACCAAGTATTCGACCCACACTAAACCGAATATCATGTGCCTGAACCCTCAGGGTGCAAGGGGCCTTGGTACGTTTTAGACTCGCCCTTCTTGGCCTTAGGAGGCTCTTTCATTGTGAATTTACGAGCATTGTTCAGAGGCTTCAAAGGGGGCCAGCCTATGCTAAACCCTAAACCCTTAAACCCTAAACCCCTAAACCATAGATCCTAAGCCCTGAATCCTAAACCCTTAAACCCTCGAACCCTAAACCCCTAAACCATAAATCCTAAACCCTAAACCCTAAACCCTGAACCCTACACCCCAAAACCCTCGTTACGAGGCTTCGGCCCAAAAGCCCTTTCAGTGAGCCCTTCGGCCCCAAAGCCCCGAGGTAAAGCCCAACACAGTCTAGGACATTTTCAGGTGGGTAGTTACCGTAATAGGAGCCTTATAGAAGGTCTATATACTTTATTTGTAGAAGCTTTATAGAAGCCCTATATCCCCTAAACTCCCCACCTGTAGTTTCCTTTAACACAGACCCGAACCCCGCACTTTGTGGGGGCTCCGGTGGACCGCCAGTCATAGACCGCAGACCCCCAAGTTAGCTCGCTTTTCACGTGCATAAATACTTGGAGAGTTAGGCATAGCCCGCACAAGCCGGAATTTACTCTAAACCCTAAACCCTACACCCCTAACCCCCTAAATACCCTAAACCCTAAACCCCGAAACCCTTAAATACCCTAAACCCTAAACCCCGAAACCCCTAAACCCCTAAATACCCTAAACCCTAAACCCCGAAACCCCTAAATGCCCTAAACCCTAAACCGTCATCGTGACAAATCCAGATTTGCCTTCAAATTCCTGGCGTATGTCGGGTGCCTCTTGACTTTTGTATCCTCCTTAGGCATAGCTGCCAAAGATACGGGGGCTTCGAACCTCGGAATCCGGTTGCACACTGCCGCTGACAGCCATCCTGAGGCAGTGTTTTTCGACACGCTCAGCTGGGCTCATACGAAGAAGGTAAACTGCCGATGGGTCGGCTGGTTCGACTGTGCACAGAAGTTTTGCCCTCTTCATGCCAGCTGGCTTAAACAGACTGCCTCAACGGCAGCAACTGACCCAGGAGGCACGTTCGCTCGCTTGTATTCAGAATGCCAGGCATACGAGAGTTTAGGGTTTAGGATTTAGGGTGCTATACGAGTTTACTGCTATCAGATTCTCATAGGGGTTTGGGGTTTAGGGTCAGAGTTTAGGGGCTTAGGGTTTAGGGTTTCGGGGTTGCAGGGTGTAGGGTCACGGGTGCACACCAGCTACGCGTTCCACGAGGAAGCCAGCGGCTTCTCCCTAAACCCAAACAAGCCCAAAAGCCTGCAACCCTAAACCCTAAGGCCCTAAAACCTAAGCCCGAGCATGTCTTGCAGTAGCCCTGAAACCCTGATTTCTAGACTCCCTGAAACCCTGAACTCCAGATCCGAAGTTTGAAACGCGCTGAATCCTCGAGCACAGGAGGAGTCCTCGAGCCGAACCTAACTTCGAAGCCATACCGAGTTTCATGGTGCAGATCTGCTACGCAGGAAAGAGGACACCGAAAAAGGGTAGGGTTATGACCCTATAGGTAGGCACACTAAACAAAAAGGGTAGGATTATGGCCCTATAGGTTTTGGACGGTTCTGTTTTCTGGGTTCCGACGCCCTCAACCTCAAACCCTCTACCTGAACCATCTTGCTTGGAAGCCCCGCAACCAATGAAGCTTAAGTTCACAAGAAACCCTGTGCATTCCTGTGAAGTCCTTTCAAAGCCAAAGGAATCCCATAAGTCCTACAGCCCTACACACCCTCTTATAAGTCCTTTGCATTTTGTGACATAATAAGACCCCCTAACCCTCCTGTACAACCACTGGTACACCACGGAAGGACTACAGGCCGAACCTTTATACCCGCAAACCCCTAAACACACGCAGCCCTAGACTCCCCCAAACCCCAAGCCCCCAAACCCCCCAAACCCCCAAACTGCTAAACCCCTAAACCCCCAAACCCTAAGGCCCTAAGGCCCAAACCCCTAAACCCCCAAACCCCTAAACCCTGGAAGCGTAAGCAACAACGATGGGCCCAGGCGCTCTCGAGGGCCGGTCTTTCTGTGCCGGGCGGCCGGCCACGTCACCGGGCTCCACATTTGTTCTTCCGTTTTTCTTTCCCTAAACCCTAATCCGTATGCCGTATATTCGGCGTTAGTCCCGTTAGTCAAAACGGTTTAGAGTTTTTCGGGTTGTTTTCAATAGGGTTTAGGATTGAGGGAGCTTCTTTTTTTGCTTGAAAGGGTTTTGCAGGGCTTTCACAATCCCTTAAGGCTCAAAATAGCCCAAAAGCCCTGTATAGTATGGTCTTTGGGCCCAAAAGCCTTAGAATAGGAGTCCTTAGAGCCTTAGGGAATCGGTCTTGTAGATCCCATTCATCAGGGTTCACTGAGTTGCCCAAACCCGAAGGCTCGGTAATTTGCTTTGGGATTTTGGGGTTCAGGATAATCATTATATGGTTTAGTCTAGTAAGTCCTACAGGTAGTCCTAGGGAGACCCCTGAAATGGGGACCCTTCTTAACCCTACTTTTGATGGCTCTCTCAATAAGGACATTCTTTTGAGAGGGTCTATATCCCCAAGGGTCAGCCTACGGAACTCGAACACAAGCCTAAAAACCTAAACCTTAAGCCCCTGAAGCAGCACTAAACCCTGAACCCTAAACCCTAAAGCCTAAACCCTGAACCCCTCAACTAAGAAATCTCGGGGGTCTCTGAGTTCCAGCTACACACCGAAGTCGCAGATCCCTCTGGGGGCCGCTGCCACCAAAGGGATTTGGGAGTGCAGGCTTCAGTATATCCTTTAAAGGGATTTTCGGGTTTTTTGTTCAGGGATCCTGGATTTCTAGGGTTCTGGGCTTGTTGTGGTTTTGGGTCTTCTGGCAGGCCGCTGTCCGCCTGGATCATTGCGAAAGGTCGACAGGGTGTAAGTCAGTCCTACTTACATCTTGCACCTGGCCCTTGAGCCCGTTGTTTGGGGTGAGTGGGTACTACATTTTTCGGAATACTGTTACATAGGAGTACTACCCTTCTAGATGCCTTTTAGAGCCCTCAAGGAAACCCCATGTTGCATCATAATGGCCCCTTTTATGCTTTACCTTCAGGTGCCGGCGGACACCTAGTGGCAAAGCTGCCGGAAGACATCGACGAGGGGGAGTATTGCCGAGTTCCCGGCAGTCGTCCTGGAAAAAGGGTTTTGGCTAGGGTGACGGGTTTCTACCTGATAGCCCCAACCCCTAAACCCAAAATTAGGTTTCAGGGTGTGGGGCCATCAGTGCCGGTCTTCAAGCTTATGGTTTTGGCCACGCCATCTTCATTTTGACGGACGTCCCGAATGCGCCAAGAAGGGGTCTGTTACTTCCAATGGCTCGAAGGCCAACAAACCCGAAACCCTAAACGCTAACTCCTGGCATGGTAATGTAGGAGCCAGATGAAGAAAAGCCTGGTCCCCAAACCCCAAAATATTAGGATTCATGTAAA
>CAJNJA010082786.1:253-15272 GCA_905231915.1 Symbiodinium necroappetens | reverse complement strand
CCTATAACCCTAAACCCTAAGCCCTGTAAACCCTATAACCGTAAAAGCACACCTTCTCCAGCGGTGGCGGGATCTCCACCAGAGGGGGCTCCGGCTCGGCAGGGGCGCCCGGCTTTGCAACCTGCGGATGGAGTACGAAATCCTACTTGGAGGTTCATGGCTAGTTCTCAGTGGGGTAACTATAGTTATAACCTATATTAAGGGACTTATAACCCTACTTATAACTATACCCATGAACCTCCAAGTAAGGGCCCATGTGCCCAAACAGTATCTGGCTACTTTGGAGTCAAAGCGTACATTATATGAGTACATGGAGCTTTTCGGAATATACCGTGTTCGCGGTTATAAGCTATGCATTAAATGTCGGCCATAACGTATGGTTCAGGATGGCCCATGGGATCTTGAGAGACATGGCTACAGAGCACAGATTGCTGGAAAGCTCCCAAGGTTTAGAGCTTAGGGTTCTTCTTTAAGGCATTCTGGACAGCAGCGAGCCTGTGGCAAGGGTTGCATGACGTTATGAGCGGCTGAGAAGTACCAACAACCTTGCCGACAGAACTCCCGAAGGGTATTGAAACAAAAACATATGCTAACTCTGGAAGGACCAGGGAAAAATCGTCAACAATATCTTGACGAAAGCCCCAAAGTCGCGCACACACATAAGAAACGCCGAAAACAGCAGTTAAGATAGTGTGAAGCACCCTCTGTACCGTGAAACAACCCCTGAAAGAAACCCCCCTCAGATCGCCTTGCCCTTCTTCTTGCCGGCTGCCTTCTCGAACTTTGCCTCAGCCACGTCCGCAGGGTGTACCCTAAACCCGAGACTGTAAACCCCCAAACTCCCCAAACCCAAAGCCCTAAACACCTAAACCGAGTTTCCTAGATTGGACTCACCTGTGGCCCAAAAGACCTCCCTTTTTAAGGAATAATATGTAGAAACCATAATAAGGAATCCTAAGAAGGCGGGTCTTTTCGGCTACAGGTAAAGGGAGATCGAGGTCGGGAGTGGGATCAACCCATTTCTGTAGCTTCCCGGGTTGCTCTTGACGAGCCTATAGTTTAGGGTTGAGGGGCTTAGGGATTTAGGGTTTAGGGTTTAGGGTTTAGGGCTCTTCACAAGCAGATAGTTTAGGGTTTCGGGCTTAGGGGCTTAGGGGCTTCAACCCTAAACCAAACAAAGGAACCCGAACGAACCTTACAAACAAAAGAGGCCTTCATTCATGTTTCTGAGTTTCTGTTTCTACTGGGGTGTCGCAAAAAAGGAACCCCAGTCACGATAGAGGCTTTAATGTGTTTCTGTTGTTTTCTAGTGGGGTGCTGCTACATAGTAGAAGCAAGATATGGCGCATCAGGAACTTCGCCACATTTGCTAGCCGGACCCGACCCGCATGACCATTTCAGGTACAATTTGCGAATGAATGCTTTATTGAAGTACGGGTACAGAATGATAAGGATGAAGGTGAGGTAGGGACGCTACCGTAAGCTGCTCCTCCTGGAAGAGCAGCTTACGGTAGCGTCCTGCTTGGTTGAACCTTTACGTAGCCTGCATCATGACAGCAGTGCCAAGGTTCCCTTTCCCTGGCAGCGAGCATCTCCGCCTTCTTGCGCTCCTGGCCAAGGACGGTCTTGTGCTCTGCGGGTTTGGGTTTAGTATTAGGGGCTCAAGGTAGCACCAGGGGGGTAGGGGCGCAAGGGTGTGGTGGGGTTTTGAATGGGGTTGCAGGGTTAACCGGGTTTGGAGGTTCAGGAGTTTAGAGATTGGGTTTGGGACCTGATGGGCCCAGCCACCTACTGTTTCAGGGTTCTACCCTTCTGATTCTGCGGTCATCGAATCAAAATCCTAAACCTTCAACCATTCTGTGGCACTTTGTGCTGCGGCTTGTGAAGGCCGAAGCTGCCAGCAGCTTGGGCTGCTTCTGGAGTATTGTTTGCGGTTTAGGGTTTAGGGTTTGGGCTTATTAGGGGTTTAGGGTTTAGGGTTTGGGGTTTAGGGTGTAGGGTTTAGGGCTTAGTAAGGGTCGGAGAAGCCTGCAAAGCTAAACCGTCGTCGCCGGCCCCATGCTCAAGCTCTAACAGCCGTGACTGCAAAACATCGTCTACTACCAGCAATGCGAACATTCAAAGCAAAAGTGATCCTGACAACTACATGACGGATGCATCGCGACAATGAGAGCGATTGTGCAATTATCATCTAACAACTCAGTATTCAAGCCGTCGTAAACCCAAGCCCGATCAAACTCTCGAAAACTCTGCGCCGCCCAGTCAAAACCCTATAGGTACATGCAGCGCCATACTCTGCACAGCCCTATAAACTATAAACCCCATGAAACACAAATGAACACTACAGCACCCTACGAGTAACATCTAAAGCCCCTAAACCCTAAACCCTAAACCCCAAACCCCAAACCCTAAGCCCTAAACCCTAAACCCTAAACCCCAAACCCCAAACCCCAAACCCAAAACCCAAACCCAAAGCGCCGGTCCCTGTCAGCCAGCTTGTCCGCTGCCCTCTTGCTCTGAGTCTTCCTGGGAGGCCAGAAACTCGGGTTTAGGGTTTTAGGGCTTTAGGGTTTTAGGGTTTAGGGTTTAGGGTTTAGGGTCCACGGATTGCGGCCAAAAGCCTACCCTAACCCCCCAGGTACCTACTATATAGGGCCCTAGGGGCTCTAGTACCCTATATAGTAGGTACCTGGGGGGTTTAGGGCGAGGTGATGGTGGGATGCCTTGTTTGGCTTTTCTACTTCCTTGACGATCGTCGGCAGGAAGCCGAGTGATTGGGGTTTATTCGCTTAGGGCTTAACCCCAAAACCTAAACCCTAAAGTTGCAGGTCTGGGAGGTTAAGGCGTCTTAATTGGGGGTTCCTTATGAAAAAATCAGAGTATAAAAATACCCTCAAACCCGATTCTTATTGAGGCCCCTACGTTATAGGGTCAAGGATAAATCTAGATCCTTGGGAGCCCCCTATAAACCCTATAAAACCGAAGCCCTAAACCCTATAAACCCTGAACCCCCTTAACCGAAAGCCCTAAACCCTATCAACCCTAAACCAAAGCCCTTAGCCCTAAGCCCTGGGAGATCCTAGGAGAAGTCTAAGAGCTGGAAGCCCCAAACCGCCCAAAACACGGGATCTACCAAGCTGGAGCCTGGACACTAAGCCACAATTTAGGGATTAGGGCTTAGGGCTTAGGGTTGGGGGTTTACGGTTGAGGGTTTAGGGTTGAGGGTTCAGGGTTGAAGGCTTGTGCTAAGCCGAAAACCCGGGTCCTAAACCCTCGCTTTGTGAGCCTTGAGTTCAGAGTTTCGAGATAATGCTATGTAAGGGATCTGTGACAGATTGCTTTAATCGTCTGAAAGCCGTGCACCCAATACCCTTCTACCCCAAACCCTAAGCTTAACCCTAAATCCCCGAGCCTAAACCCTTAACCACCAAAACCCCCCAAACGCCTGAACGCCAAACACGTTGGGTTCATGCACCCAAACACTATATACTTTGTCCAGAAATTACCCATATAGGGACTACTTCAAGAACCAACGTATATACTAATTATTTACTATATACGAGTACATGGACCCGTAGGGAAACGCACAAAAAGCCCAAACGCCTAAGCCCTGAACCACTAATACTAATCATTAAACCCTGAGCCCCTAAGCGCTAAAACCTAAAGCCTTAAACCCTAAACCCCTAAACCTTTAACGGGTTCTGAAGAGAGTGCGGGCCAGCTTCCGAGCAGCGACTCCGCATCTCTCATGAGTCCTTGCTTCGATCGTCCGCGACGGCCACAGTGTTTTACCGCGGCCGGGATAACTGCAAAGCATAATCCCTGAGGCTTTCCCCTGGGGCCTGGCTTGTCATGACACGGTGCACGCATCGAATGGTTTCACCAGATCGAGGCAAGCCCGGTCTGAGCAGCAGTCCTTTGCGGGCTGCGCCGAATCCTATAAACTCCAGACTACGAATGCGACCATGCGTCGGACTCGCGAGCAGTTTGCATGCCAAGCGTTTCTCACAGCAGCGTATGAACAAGACAAAAGCCACCACCATTTCGCGGAGTACCACAGGCATCAATATGCCACTGGCAGACAGCGGATCGATGCCCTCTTCTCTGCTGTGGGCACCTGTTCTGGGCAGCACACCCGTACAGATGACGAAGTTGAACATCAACTCAAGGTAGGTGATGCCAGCAAAAGCGTGGGGTTCCGAAGTCGCCGTTGGCCAGCAAAGCAAGCGGCACCAGGCCTCCACCTTGGCAGCGTAGCTCGTGTCCGCCTGCAAGAGCAGACCAGCAGCAGACTCCGCCTCGTCAGGTACAGGTTCGGCTTGCAAGCTAAGCCATCTTGAGAGGACGGCGGGCAGCTGCATGTCCCCATCATTGTACACAAGGCGCTGCTCAGCCGCCAGCGCATGCTGCATGGGCTTGGCCACCTGGAGCAGAGCCATCTGGTACTGACAGTAACCCAGAAAACGATCATGCTGCTCGCTGGAATGCGTAGCAATCTCATCACAGGTATCAACCGCCGTAGCCAAGTCCTGCCGACGCGCATTCTTGGCCGCATTGTCAGCAAGATGATTGCCCAGAGTCGGCAGAACCAAATGGTGAGGCACCATGTCTGCATGCTGATGCGCCGCAATTTTTCTGAGCCGGACCGTCCAGAACACATCTGAAGGTACTTGGCTCACCAGGTCAGCCGCGAAATGCTGCTGTCTGGTCTCGCCTTGTTGCAAGCCACGTGCGAGTCGCAAGGCTGTGAGGGAGTCGCTCCACAGTGTGACCACACCTCGCGGAAACTGCTGGGCCACCCAAGCTGCCTGACACAATGCAAGCACCTCGGCACGCGAGATAGTCTGCAAACCGGGAACGAGGCCTTGAGCAACCACCGAAAACCACGCAGCCAAGCTGGGATGTCGCCCGGTGGAACCTTGGACCCAATCCCCTTGAAAAGGCCACGGTCCGATGTAGAGCAGCACTGCCCACGCTGCATGGCGCGCCTCCGGGCACATTGGATTTGCGCAAGTTCCATCCGTAAACAGGTGAATTTCTCCTGCAGTCTCCAACGAAGGAGGGACCACTGAGACCGGAACCGGCTCGATCACCACACGGCTACGCCACAACAGGCGCAGAAAGGGCTCCGAGGCATGGCTTCCCGGGTACGGGCAATGGAACCATTCAGGATGTTCCTGAGCAATTACATCCAACAATGCTTGAAACGGCTTGCGGGCCTTCGCTGTTGCGGGGCAGTGGAGCAATCGGTGGTGCTTGGTATCCACGGCTCCGCATAAAGGGCAGGCAGGCGATTGGAGAGGATCCCATGTAGCTTTGGCCGCCCCGGAGAGCAGCGCCCCAACCACTGTCCTAGCAAGGTGTATCTGCGCACCCGCATCAAACTTCTGCAAAACCTTGTGTGTCAAGTGAGGGGCAGGAACACAGGAGAAACGCATGCCGTTGCGGTGAGCCACCGCAGCTGGAACCTGTTCGCGCCAGGCTTGGCGGAGGGCAGCTCGGATTGAGCGGGCTGGGGTGTGCCGCAACGAGAACCATGTATGACCAGGGCCCCTGGCCAGGCCATCTGGGCCGAGGGTCCAGTCAGCCTGCTGAAGCAACTTGGCTAACACAGTAGCCGGTCCAATGGCGGAGGTGCGGGCCTCGGCCATTGCCGCGACCGTGCGGGCAAGCCACCATTCACCTGAGTCAGGGTGTACCCTGAGCTGGCGTTGCAATGCACAGATGGCCTGGGCCAACAGAAACACCGCCGGGTCATCCACAACTGGTGTAATTGCAGAAAGGGCCAAGTGAGGCGAAAGGGCGCGGTGATCCCCCAGCATGGCATGTGCCGCAGCCGAGCGCAAGCTTTGCACCGCAGCCGGGGAAACCGTAGAGGCTTCCACACCGTAAAAGGTAGCCGGCCAAATTGACGTCTGGATCAACCTTGCTTTACACAGCAAAGGCCGGCACATTCCCTGCAACTGGTGCAAACGGCGTCTGCCTTCCTCAAATCTGCTGGCGACGGCACCTGGCGAGCCCTTGGCACGGAAACGAAACATCACTCCGAGGTCTTTGGCCCCTTTAACGACCTTCAAGTTTGCACCATGTGGCAACAAGAGCTGTGCCTCCCCTTCAAGCCATCGGTGGAGCCGTGTGGCCGTCGACCACGCGAAGCTTTTGTTCCAGTCAATGGGGAGGAGAAGGTTGCGGCAAAATCGTACCGCCGTCTCCAACACACATTGCAACGAAGCCGGGCAGCAAGCCGTCCAGGACAAGTTATCCACGTATGTGAACAGGTCAGCGTCCGCAGGGCGGGGCATCTCAGCCAGATACCAGCAGAGCGCAACCATGCAAAGAACACTGAGAGGGCAGCCTTCGGGCACTCCAGTTGTGCTGCCAACAGGAAGACCAATTTCCTCGAGGAACACCGCATGCCGCAGGGCCTTACACAAGAAATCGGCCCATAGTGACAACACCGGCTCTGGAACGCCCAAGTGGCGCAGTAGACGTGTCAAGGGTGCCCGGGGAATTTGGTTGAAACACTTGATGATATCAACGCTGATTCCTGCCAGGGGCTGGTGATCAAGCAAGGCCGCTTCGACTTTGAGCTGTATGGCCATGGAAACATCGCGGACACTGCGGGCTGGGACGGACCCAGCGACTGCTGCAGGCAGCCAGTCAGCCCATGCTCGAAGAAGGCACCTGGAGCACAGGGAGGACCACAACCGGTAAAGATTGGAGAAGACCGTGATGGGTCTGCCGTCCTTCATACCCTGTGGCACATCGACCTTGGCCAGAGTGTGGACAGTTGCCCGGGCAAGGTGAGCAGGGAAGCCACAGCGGCTGCTCATCTCGAAGAGTTTGGCAAGATGCCACAACGGCCCATCCGGGAGCCACCTTAAGGCCCGGTTTGAGAACCCGCAATACCCAGTGGCACTGCGAACTTTAAGTTTGCGGGCATGCTCACGCCACAGGTCAAGGTCCAACAAATCAAGCTCGAAGCGCTGGCATTCCGGGGGAGCCGATGGGAGTGCATCAAGGAACTGTGGCCATGCAGCCTCTTGTAGATGCTCACCTCGATCACGGGCCCAGATCGGGTGCCAAAACTTCATGAATTGGCGGTTGAGTTCTGCCGCCGAGCTGGCCTCAGTATCCTGGTGCAACACAACCTGAGCCGGGAGGCTTGGCACAGCAAGGAAAGCGAGCTGCAAGAGTGGGCCGGCCTGATCATCCTCAGCTTCACCCAGAATCATAACCGGCCCATGAACAGTCGACAGAGGGACCTGTCGTTGGAAGTACCGAGGTTCAGGTACCTGGTACCACCCCATCCTAGAGTCGATCTCCGAGTGGAGCTTAGCTTCTTGTGTCTCCTGGACGGGTATGGCAGTGAAGGGGGGCCTGGCGCGGGGTCGCAGTGCAGCATAACCGGCCCGGGAACTATTGTGCGTCTCATCCAGGTGGTTGCGGAACCTGAAAAGAGCTTGGCGGTGCTTAGCTTCCTGGCGGACAAGCGCACTACAGTCATGCTGAACAAGCTCGATCACTTCACAGAGCCAATCCTCCGGGGGTGCACAGAAAAGAACCTCAGGCCGAGGGGAGTAAAAGACATCAAAGTGATCAAAGGCCAGCAGCCACTGCACGAAGGAAGGGCCATAGCCACGCGCACGGCATATGGCTTGCCATTCTTGCACCAGTTGGAGGTGGACCGAAGGAGAGGCACCGTCCCCTCGACGCTGAGCAGCTCGCACCGAGCACAGAAAGGAGCGAAGCCTGCGGACCTGTTTGGTACGGGCTCGAGACTGCACTGTGATCGCCTCCTCTGGCGGGTCGAAGTCGCCATGGCGAGCTTGCTTCGCAGCGGCCGGGCATGGGCGCTGTCGAACGTGACGATAAACACATCGCCCCCGGTGGCTCCGAGGTAGATGCCCGGTTGGGTACTGCACCGGGTCCTGCTGATGTTGCTCCGCGAGGGCGCTGTCAACAGCATTTTCAATGAGACAGGCCCAGGTCTGAAAGGCAGAATCAACGTCATCAGCCGAGGAGCCAGCTGCAATGGCGTCATCCAAACAGCCTGCGGACGCCTGGTAAGCCTGGTGAACCTTAGCAGCAGAAGGGCCGAACTCCATCCAGCACCGGGGTTTTCGCCAAACAGAGCTGCAGGGACTGTGGGCGGGCCACCGAAACTCGAGTCGTAGCGGGGCATGTGCATCAAAATCAAAGCTCGCTACATCGACCGAAGCACGGACGAGCAAGTTCAACAGAACTGGAGGCAGGAGGGCAGTATCGTGGAAGGTAGCTCCCTTGCACGTGGGGGGAAGTGCTGGGTGGCCGCGATTCTGCCAAAGCTCATGAACTTCCTGGAAACCCAGAGCCTGGAACGCAGGCCAGCAGGGGAGGGCCTGGGGCCGTATATTGAAATCGCCTGCAATCACTGTGGGCACACCTCCATCAGCCACCAAATCAAGCACTTGCTGCAGCAATGTTGCATTGAGCTGCTTGGCTTGCGTGTGATTGGCGGGCCACCCATAAACAGCAAGGCATCTAAAGTGCAAAGCTCCAATGCGGGAGTAGGCCACACTGACACGCTGAGTCGCTGCCACCTGAGGAGCCAGTCCTCGGAAGGGAGGTCGAAGAGGAAATCGAGACCACACCGCACTGCCGACAGCGCAGCCTCGAAGAGACGGGCCAGCATGGTCGGCATGTTGGTGAGGAGCGACGGGAGGGCTCCACACCGCTTGGAACTTCCGCTGTCGCAGCTGCTGGGCCAGCTGATGCTGCGTCCTCTCCACTGCAGCAGTCTCGGCAAGAAAGTAGATGTCAGCCTTCCGGTCCAGTATGGCATGGGCCTTGTTGAGTACACTGGTAGGGTTAATGATCTCAACCACAAAGGTACGGCTCGCCACAGTGCTGCTTGAATCACAGTCCCCAGCAGAAGCACGAGGGCGTTTGGAAGCACAGGAAGGCCACCGGGCAGCAGGGGATCGCTGTTGGCCTTGCAGCGGCTGCGGGGAACCGCCATGCCACGCACAGCCGGATTGGTCCTGACGTACAAAGTACCTTGACAGGGGCTGCTGCCCAAGAAGACGGGGCAAACTCAACGGGGGCCCGGGATTTTGCGCCTCGCCAACACGGGCCGCACGGTAGGGATTATGACCGAAATCATGTGGGTCAAGCACCACAGGCCGTGGCGCGAATTCACACTGGATTGTAGCCGGGGCAAGCGTCGTCTTTTGCAACTGCTGAGTGCCGGCGGCGAAAGCTAGGGCCGTTGGCGGCCAGAACACGTTGTGAAGGTCAAAAGTAAAGCGCCGCAGAACGGGAACATAGGCGCAGCGACGTGACCAAAGAGGGGCAGGGGGCTGTTGCCGCCGCCCAAGGACCGAAAAAACTATCCCCCGAACAAAAAACCCCGCGGAACTGCAACAGTTCAGCTGCAGAGGCAACGTACCGGCCTCCGAACGAAACATTCACTTGATGGGCCAGTCCAGTCCATTGGATCACTCCCAGGGACCACAATCGGTTGAACCGAGCCCCACCCCAAGCCGCCCAGGGCGGTAGTCACAGCTCATCTGTTTCAGCCGTTTTGGCTTTCTTGCAAACCTCGCGGCTTTCACGACATGACAGCATCAACTGCTTGATCTCATCCAGGCTCGTCTGCATCTGCTGTTGTTGCTGGGCCTGCGCGCCTTGGAGCGAAGCAACACTTTGCTGCAGCTGTTTGGAGAAGTCCGCCCCGATCAGCCCTATGCGATCCTGGAGCTGCTGGTGGGCCGCCTGGGCTGCAGCTCGATCAGTCTTTTGCTGGCCGACGAGATCCTGGTGCTGCTGGTCTTGCTGCACCCGCAGATTTTGCAAGCCTGTCTCAAGAGCCTGCAGACGGGTCTCCTGCTCCTGGAAGCGCTGTTCGGTAGGGCCACCGAGATGTCGTGGTGCCGGTGTGGTGCTGGCCGCGGGGAGTGAGGCCACCGTAGAGGTCTGGGCCTTCTGGCGCTGTTTGGACGCATATGAGCTCCAGGGATCCGTGACATTCCAAGGATCCTCCTCTTGTCGCTGCCCGGGAGCAGTAGAGGATACAGACTGCTTGCCAGAAAAGGAGCCGGATTGCAGTACCGGGCGCTGCGGGGCACGGGGTTGCAACTTAGTGATGAGCACAGTCTGTCCGTTGAAAGCGGGGAACACGGAAGGGGGCTCTGCGGCAGCTCCCAACAACCAATGCGTGGCGCCCAAGGCTTTGAGCACTCGCACATTCCAGGCAGCCTTGGTGGCCCATTCACGAATTTCCTCAGCGCCAGCTCCTGCAGGAAGCGGGCCGACGCGGAACAAGTTTTTCACCTCGACCTTGGCTGGGGCAATCTGGCCCGGGCGGAGTTGCTGAAAAGTTTGCTCAAACTTGGTGGCAATGACGCGAATGCCAAAGCGGGAGCGGGATCGCACAACACCCAGTTGGCCTTTGACCTGCAGCGACAGCTTGAGCACCTCGGCCTTGCTGGAGCCCAGCCAGACAATGGAGTACTCATTCTGCAATGACCGGTCGGGGTTGCGTGGCACAATGTAGACCCGGTTGTGCCCACTCACCTCAAGCAGCTGCGACACCACCTTAGCATCAACGCGAGCCTGGAAAACCGCCTTTTCAGCAGAAGCAGGGGTAGTGGGCTTATCACCCGCAAAGAATTGGCGGCCCCAGGGGTTGGAGAAAACCTTCTCCACGCCAGCTTTGCGAAACAGATCCTGAACTGTTTTGACGGGAGACACCGTAAGAGCCTTCCAGGCATCATGGTCAAACTCATCACTGTAGGCCTCAAAGGAGCAGCAAAGAACCTCCGGCAAATCCACAGCAACATCGGATTGATGGCGTGTGGCAACCTGGCGGCCTCCAAGATTGTGCATGCATCCTGCCAGAAGCAATGGGGCACCATCTGAACACGCCGTGGCAGGAAACGAAAACTTGCCATCGCAGTGAGAGGGGTCCGGGCAGTTGTGGCCAAGCACCACCACACATAACTCATCAGGCTGCACACCAGTGAGCGCACCAAGCAACTCGGCTGCCTCGCCTTCATCAACCAAAAACACCCCTGAGGCGCCCGGCTGCAGGCTGTGGAGGAGGTTGGCCGGCGACCCATCGGCATTGAAGAAGAACTCGGGCGCCAAGGACACATCAGAGGCCTGGATGGAGCAGCGGTCTTGGGCACGCCTGCGCTGCGCCGCCTTTTTCATACGCCCTTCGGCCTTGGCCTGGCCGCTCGGCAGAGGAGGAGTGGGAACATTGACCTGTTTGGCCAAATCCAGCATCTGGTTCCAGCGATCATGCGTCGGGCCCTGGAGAACCGCAGAGAGCTTTGCGACACCCGCTGCCGTTGTCAGCTGGTCAACAAACTGCGTGGTGCGGGCCAAGTCCAGGCCACTACTGAGGCACAGGGAGGCAGCACGCGTCTGGGTCCAGCTGGCATTTTCGGCTTTTGCACCTCCACCAACACATTCCGGCTGGAGGCTGAGCAGCAACTGCCCGCCTTTGCGAATAACGTGACGGCGCTCCAAAAGCTTGACCTCGGCAATCGCAGTATTGGCTGGAAGAGGAAAGGGGCCGGAAAAGATGCGGCTACGCCCTGGCAACTCGCACACCGCTGATGCCTGTTCCCACCACTGCTCAAAGACCTCAACATCAAGACTGGCAGGAAGTTTACCCGCCCACACGGTTTGTGCCCCAATCTGGACCTCAGCCTCAAGAGGAGCTTCGTCACCCCTGGTCGCCTGGCTGTGTTGGAGTTTGGCAATGAACAACCAGACCCGCCAGAGGCCCAGCAAGCGGTCCTCGGGGACGCTCATCACGCAAGGCATGGGGGTCATGGTGATGGTCATGAAGCAGCCTTGTGTGAGTGGATAGCCATGCACATCAGCCTGCCACCCGAGCGCATTGAGCAAATGGAACGGCGTGCCCAACCAAAGGTTCATTGCTCCAGCAGCAGGGGCCACAGCCGCAACACCTCCACGCAACCTGAACACATGTAAGTTTTCGCCTGCATGTTCCAGATGCAACAAAGGGAAAACCGGGACCTCAGGGTCCTCGGGCACCGCAACCATACAATGCTGGAACTCCGTCAGATGCGCCAGTCGCATCCCGTACACCGAGAAAAGACTCATGTGACAGGCATCCACATGAATGTCCTCCGCGATGCAGAGCAGTTGCGACCATGTGCCTGGGCCTTCGGAAGAAACTACATACACCTGGCCCGGGGACAGCACCGTGCACCATCGGCGAGGCTCCGACTGTGAATGCCTGGAGGCATCCAAAGGCAGCTGCAGTTTAGACAACACCTGAATTGTGGCCGCACCGAGGAGAGGCTGGAGGGAGGAAAAATCCGGCGCACTAGCACACTCAAGATGCTGCAGCAAGTCACGCGGCTGGATACCGACAGGCACCCGCACACTTTGCTGATCGGGGCCGGCCTGGAGCGCAACATCAACCAGAACCTGAGCAGGGGGGGTCGCCCAGGCTGCTTGGGGCAGCCCGGCACCACCTTTAAGCACCGCATCAGCCTGATCCCTGGCACACAGAATCCAATCCGCCGCAACGGGCAGCAGCACAGTATTTTGATTGCGAAGGCGCAACTTGCAGGCCGTGTGAACCGCCAGAGCCGGGTCAGGAACCTGGTCAAGCCCCAGGACAGTGCAAGCATAGACTAAGCCCACTACTGCATGCGGAATCGCAATAGCATTGCCAAGCATACGCATCTGCACCTGGGCATCCTCCTCCAGGAGGACAGGCTGCACAGCCCCATGCAACGAGGCTATCTCAGCTCCCGCAAAGAATCTCAAGCAGCCCTGTTGCTGAAGCAAGCAACCCAGAATGCCCCGGCTGGATATCATGTTCTCCGGGAGTGTGTGCTGAGACTGATACATCGCAAGAAAGGTGCTCGCATGGCCGTCTACTGTTTTCACCCGGTACTGTGCAGGGGTCTGTTGGCGGGCACCGGCTCTCGTGGAGGGCGGAACATACCAAGGGTCCAGATACTTGGCAAGCGTAGCCTCATCGGGAATCGCCGCTCGGAGCAGAGGGCCCGGCAAGTCAAACACTGCATGGGCATGGCCTAGAGTGACGCGGCGCTGCATCGTCCAACTCACTGGCGTAAGTGCAACCTCAGGCAGGGCACCCTGGCGGGCGAACACACATATGTGCCGAACACGCTGACACGGTAAGACATCAAGTAGATTGAGCGTTTCCTGCCACTTGACCTCATAGTTAGCAAGGGCCCACGCCTTCATGACTACAGGGTAGTGAGGATGCTTCAAGAAGCCAGCAACCTGCTCAAGGACGACGACAGGGATGTCTGCAGCACTCACTGCATCAATCAAGCGCAGCATCAACTTGCCGTCTAGCGAGTCGAGACCGGATTCATACCCGGCCGAGCTCCAGGGCTGGCACGGCGGGCTCGCCGCAACAAGCTGAACAGGCATGTGCAAAAACCCGCGCAGCCACCAGTTCCACATGATGTCGGCAGACATGTGCACAACTGCTTCCCGACTTAACATGGCGGCCTCGAACTCGGGAGGCGAACGAACGAACGCAGTGGCCGGGGCCCGGCACCTGATCATACGGTCGCAGGCCTCGTCAACATCCAAAGACCACCTTGCATGAAGTGGGACAGAGCAGCGATTCAGGACGAAAGCAGCCTGTGCAAACCCATTAAAGCCACCGCAGAACAACTCAGCCATCTGAATGGTTTCGCCTTGCTCGACAGCCGCGGCACCAAGCACCACGGACCGAATGTCGGTGCAGTCCAAAATATAGCCGCTGTCCTGTTGGCCAACCACCGCTTGCAGAACCTTCAAAGGGCCTTGCACATGCCGAAGAACGCCCCAATCCGCCGGGCGCAATTTCAAGACAATTGTCTGTGGTTGTCCTGTGGGACTAGCGGCCTGACAGCACTGCGCTCGCATCCAGACACAGCCCTGGAAATCCTGATGCTCTCCGAAAGGCCGGACCAGAAAATTGTAGACCTGCCCCAACATCGCAGGAGAAATCTCTGAAGCGAGGCGCTGAAGTCGATCCCATTCATGCAAGTAATGCATACCCACTGTTTCACTTGAATCCATGGCGGAAAAAACCCTCACGGCCCTCTTTGCACCCCACAGGGGGGCAACGACACCGCCTCGCGTAGGCTCGGGCCTAGATGCTCCTAAACCCCTAAACCCTAAAACCACAACCCCTAAGCCCTAAACCCCTAAGCCCTAAACCCCAAACACCTAAAGCCCTAAACCCTAAACCCTGAACCCCTAAACCATATATCCTGAGCCCCTAAACCCCAACCACCTAAAGCCCTAAACCCAAAGCCCCAAAGCCTAAGCCCTAAACCCCTAAACCCTTAGCTAACCACCTAAAGCCCTAAACCCAAAGCCCCAAAGCCTAAGCCCCTAAACCCCAAATGCCACCAGGCATCTTCAGCTTCCAAGTCTTGAAGCTCTTTCGCGGCTTCTTCGTGTTCTGAGCCTCAATGGTGTAGGCTTGGGTATAGGGTTTAGGGTCTAGGGTATATAGGTTTTAGGGTTTAGGGTGTAGGGTTGAGGGTGTAGGGCCGGGTGTAGGTTTTGGCTTGTTGGGTTTAGGGTGTAGCAAAGCCATGACAAACAAAAAAGTATCATAAACCCAGCACCCTCCAAACCATCACGCAAGCCCTCCAACTTAAACTCTCAACTGTAAACCCCTAAACCTCTATACACCCAAAACCCCTTCACCCTACAGCCCTGAACCCCCAAGCCCTAAACCCGCAATTTGCAGCCCTGTGGCTTCCTCGGTCTTTGACCACTCGTCCACCTCCATGGCGAAAGCCTGGAAGGCCTTGCAGGTTGAGGGGCGAAGGAATCCATCAGGGTTTAGGGCTTAGGGCTTAGGATTTAGGGTTTAGGGCTTAGGATGTTTAAGGTTTAGGGCTTAGGGTTTAGGATTTAGGGTTTAGGGCTTAGGATTTAAGGTTAGGGCTTAGGGCCTAGGGTTTAGGGCTTTGGGGTTAGGGCTTGGGGGATAGGGCTTAGGGTTTAGGGT
>CAJNJA010082775.1:6348-20723 GCA_905231915.1 Symbiodinium necroappetens | reverse complement strand
CCATATTATTTACTATAGATCCCCATGACTAACAAGAACCCAGTCAAGATTCGGAGATCCGGGGCTCTAGGCCTCTTTTTAAGGTTTAGGGTATAGGGCTTAGGGCTTAGGGTTTTAGAGCTTGGGGTTTTAGGGTTTTAAGGTTTGGGGTTTAGGGTTTAGGGTTTAAGGTTTTGGGTTTAGGGTTTAAGCTTAGGGTTTAGGGTTCGGGGCTTTGGGTTTAGGGTTTAGGGATTCCTAGGCTTGTTCGGTACTTTTCGCCATGGTTTCGAGGGCGTGGAGTCGTTCCGGAAGGCCCCAAAGAACAAGCTTCCCAGCCTTCGGGAGAGCCGGACAAGGCTTTAGGGTTTAGGGTTTACGTTCGCAACAATTGCAATCGAGATTGCAATCATGCTGACAAGCGTGACCATTTATGATGAGAGCCACCGTGATACCAAATCCCAAAATATTTGCACTTGCAATACTCACTTTCCAAGCGAGAAGACGAAGAAAAGGAGTCACAATGTTAGAGCAGCAGCAGCAGGAAGCAGCAGCTCGAGGGGAGACTAAGATAGCAGCAGTAGCATTAGGTCATTAGGGAGGAGGGGGGACAGAGCATGTTGATGATGCACCAAAAAAACAGTGCAGAGAAAAGGGATACCAGTGACGATGCTGAGGGCTCTAGCCCCTAAACCCTAAACCCTAAACCCCTTAACCCTAAACCCTAAACCCTAGAAAGTGACAACGTCCAATCTTGAGCTCTAAGCGACCATGTCCAGGTCCTGCGTTGTGAGCATCTCCTTGGCTCTCCAAGCCCCGCAGCGAAAGACGAAGCCCCCACAGGGTTTAGGGTTAGGGCTTCGGACTCAAACCCTAAACCCTAAACCCCTAGTTCAATGTAAGGCCGAAGCATGCACAAGGCTCACTGAGGGCACATCCCGTGTGGAACTGCGCGTCCTCTGCCAGGCCTCCAGACTCGAGCTTCCAGAGCTTCTGACGGCTCTGGGGCTCCGGGGTTCACGGCTAAGGGATGTTGAGTTTTAGGTTTCAAGCACCTTGGTACCTTGAGGGTTCCAGATTCACAAGCTTGGGGCTCTTGGGCTTAGGTGCTTTGGGCTTCGAAGGTCTTGAGGCAGGTGTTGTCCAGGGTTCAGGGCTTTGGGCTGTTACGGTTCGGAGTGTAAGGCTTTTGGAAGTCCGGGCTCTGAGGTATAAAACTCAAAGTTCAGCGGCTCAGGTGCCTGAAAGCCCTCACCACCTGAATAAATCCCTGCCCCTGTAGACACGGTGAGGTCCTGCCGAAGATTCCCCCAATGCAGTCTAGTCCTTCCAAGGTGCATCTGTCCGACACCAGGTAGTTGGTGGCAGTACCCACGGCCGAATTACTCATCTTGCCTCAGATGGCACCACACCGAGGGGCTTCCATTGCAGGGTAATAGTAGTAGTCGTAGCAGTAGTCGTAGCAGTAGCAGTAGCAGTAGCAGTAGCAGTAGCAGTAGCAGTAGTATTCGTAGTATTCGGAGTAGTAGTAGTGGTCGTCGTCGTCGTCGTAGTAGAGTAGTAGTGGTGGTAGTGGTAGTGCTAGTTGCTGTTGTTGTTGTTGCTGTGGTGGTGGTGGCGGCGGTGGTGGTTGTTGTTGTTGTTGCTGTTGCTGTTGCTGTTGCTGTTGCTGTTGCTGCTGCTGTTACTGCTGCTGTTGGTGCTGCTGTTGCTGCCGCCGCTGCTTGTGCTGTTGCCGTCGTTGCTGTTGTTGCTGCTGCTGCTGCTGCTGCTGCAGTTCATGTTGCTGTTGCTGTTGCTGTTGTTGTTGTTGTTGCGGCAGTAGCGGCAGCAATAGTCGTCGTCGTCGTCGTCGCTGGTACGCAGTTCGTGGTAACAGAAAGGGTTTATCTGAATCGCCAATCAACACTCAGCCTTCAAGTCTCGCGGGGACAGCCGACTACCAACCCAAGACATGCGCACACTTCAGAGTATAGGGCTTACGGACTTCGGGAAACTCTTCAGTGTCGTTTGTGCAGACTTCTTTATACATGTACTATACGATGCTCAGCACAAGGCCATCCGGGCGCGGCTTCTCGGGGGCCACATTGGCGTTCAGGTCAGACACCTGTGTTCGGTGAAGATCCTACAATGCTAGATCCCTACCCTATGTGGTAAATTTCATGAGATCCTAAAATGCTGAGCGCTCAAACCATGAGCCCTAAACCAGAAAAAGCAAAACCAGAGGTACCTTGGAAACATGTATGTAGGGTTACTAGGTTGCATACTACCCCAGGTACTTTAAATTTGAAAGGCAATAACCCGTCAACTTGGTTTAAGGGTCTAGGGATGTTTAGGGTTTGGGAGTCTAGCCTCCTTACCCGAAATGGGGGCCCCTTGCTACAACCTGTTTCTTTTGCGTTTGGTGTTAAAGGGTTTACGGCATAAGGCTTCAATATTCAGGTATCTGTACCCTGAAACCCTAAACCGTTGCATTTCCGACCCGACTTTACTCGTCGCTGTGATGCAGATTGGCTAATGTAGACCCCTGCATATGTGTAACTTGCACTTTACCAGGCCTAAGGCCATTCCCTCCCGGCTTCTCGGGGGGCTCCGCAAGCGTCATTGACCCCTCCACTTGGAGTTCCCGCTGGCGAACGCCCGAAACCCAGAAACAACGTTCTGAGGTCAGCAAAGACGGCCCAGTTTGACAAGAGGGCGTGCCAACAATCGCGCGAAGTAGCAACTAGGCAAGCCTGCCAGCGGCAAGCCGGCATAAGGGCAAGACAGCTTGCCATCCTCGCGGATACCCGTGCGATCAGGCTCTTCCCTCAAAGGTCACCCTCCGAGGTACTTAGGCCACGCAGACGTCCCTCTGCATCGGGGTGTGCGCAGCCCACGCTTCTCTACAGATCCCTCTGCGAATACTAAGTGCGTATCGCGGCCCGTGTGCTCTTGGATCCCACTCACTGCCCACCGTTTTCCTGTAACAAAGGTGAAGTGGCAAGAGCTTGGGCACCCGCCTGCAATCACGTCCTTTGTGTCCCAATGGACCAAAGCAGGCTCTTGGTTGTCCCCTGGGGGACCTAAAGGTTAGCCTTTGGGATTATACAGGGGTCAAAGTGTTAGGGTTTAGGGCTTAGGGTTCCCCACTCTATGGGCTGCTGAGAAGCTGCTACACCTTAAGCAGCTGATCCTGTGCAGTACTGCCCCCACCAGTGTGAGGAGAACCCCAGATGACCACCCGCCCAGTGTCAAGAATGGCAGCAAAAGCGCTGGAAGTTGCCGTACACTCTGCAGCTGATCCTGAACAGGACCACTGTGACCACCATAGCGAGCATCACCCCAAGTCACGACGGAAACCCTAAAACCCTAAACCCTAAGCGTCAAGAGCAGCACAAAAAAAACGCCTTGAGAGGCTTGGATTTGCGGCACATGGTTAAGCTGTTGCAGCACGTGACTACTGTCACCACCAGCGGTAGCCCGACCCCAGCTCACAACAGTTCCATCACCAAGAATAGCGGCAAAAGCACCGCCAGAGGCTTGGATCTGCTGCACATCCTTCAGCTGTTCCTGCACGGGACATTTGTCACCACCAGAGCTGGAATCGCCCCAAGTCACGACAGACCCACTTGCAAGCGGCAAAAGCGAACCGAGTCCGATTTGTTTGGATCTTCTCTACATTCTGCAACTGATGCTGCACACCACCACCATCACCACCTGTTGAAGGAGCACCGCAGGCCACGACAGACCGTGACAGACCCATCGTCGAGGATAGCAGCAAAAGCCAACTGCGAGGCTAGAACTTGACTTCGGCGAACGGTACATTGGAATCCTTGATCGTCGCAGATGCGTCTAGAACCCTGCCGGACACGTCTACCGGGCGCCCTTTTCCGACTCCCAGCGCGCTTTTGCGCCCGAAGCCTGAACGATTGCACCTCCTCATCCAAGCCCACTGAGCAATCCCACTTTCACACTAAGTGACATACTTGTAGCCTAGCTCAATGGCAATGCCCGCAGTCGGAAACCTAGTCCCAGTATATCTGAATGCCATCCGAATAAACAGCAGCTGCTGCTGATGAAAGCTGCGAGATTCGCAGCCTCTTCCAACACCTTACCCGGTGACATCAAGTCCAAGTAAGCCTCAAGCCTTGAGACCGAACAAATTCACTCCCTGGAGCTCCAACTAGCCCAAAGTAGGTACTATTTATAAAAATTTAAAGAGTTTAAAGTTTAGACTCCCAGAAGTGCGTACTATCTGCATACTTGGGGCGTGGAAACTGGCCCATTTGGGACTTTCCGAAAATTAGGGTACCTTATAGTTTGGGGTCCTTATATAATAAGGATCCATTTAGGGTACTGTATTAGGGTCCCCTATTTTCGGAAACCCCCCATTTGTGCGTCAGCAGCAGCACGCAAGGGCGAGAACGAAGCTGCAGCATACCGCAGATTCTTACCTTCAAACCCCCCAAACCCAAAGCAACTACACCCAAAGCCCAAAACCACCCCAAACCCGAAGGCCCTGAAATCCTGCAACCCTAACCACTATAACCCTAATAATGAAGCCTTAAACCCTACCCTAAACCCTAAACCGTTTAGGGAGCCACTCAAATTCTCAAAAGTTGATGTCGCAGCAGTGCACTGGGATTCCGACGCAGTGCTTCGACACTTGCGCCACCTTCATGGCCAGGCTTTAGGGTTCAGGGTTTAGGGTTTAGGGATTAGGGTTCAGGGTTTAGGGTTTAGGGATTAGGGTTCAGGGTTTAGGGTTCAGGCTTCAGGGTTTAGGGATTAGGATCCTTTAGACTCGATAGAACGCCTTCTAGATCCCTTTATAAGAAAACCCTGAAAGGGACCCTAATTTAGATAACTACCCCAGATGTTGGGGTCTTGAGTTTCTTGGCTCACTGTTTCAGGGCTGAGGCTGGGGGATTTAGGGTTCAGGGAGATGCCTGAGGGCCTTATTCGTTCGAATAGGGTTTTGGGGTTCTTTGAAAAGGGGTTCTATAAGGGCCACTATAAGGGTTTAGGGTTTAGGGGCCTTGAAAACTAGAACAGGGTTTTGGGGGGTATGCTACACTAAAACCGTGATAATGAGCCCCCCAAAATAGTACATATTGGTAATGACTCAGGCCCCTCTACTATCAGAACACAGCTTCTATGTTCGACCAAGCAAGCTACAAGAGTCGGACTACCGAGGGCGACAACACGGAGCTTCAGGTAACAGGCCTCCCCTTAGGAACTTCCAACTTTCCAACAGTACTACTCCTATTTTTGATGACTTATATCTTTGTACTCTCTGCCGCTTTAGCTGTACATTATCATTATCATATTCTAAACCCGAAACCCTAAACCTTAAACCCTGAAATGACTAGTATTGCCCTGGGCACCATGACTAGGAAGTGTTAGCTTTCAGAGCTTTGGGACGGAGTCGGGCCTCGTGGTTACTGCTGTTCACCTGGTGCATGGCGAACGACCTGCAGGAAGCTCAGGTGTATAGGATTTAGGGTTTAGGGTTTAGGTTGTTGGACTTTAGGACTAAGTCTGTCTGTAAGGCGGCTGTGGGTGCTTCGTTTAGGGTACATTCGTGGTCCAAACAAGCTATGTTTTCAGTTGGTTGCTATGAGCTCACCACTAATGCCCGGAAAGTTTAAGGCTTCCGGTGTGATGCTCCAGCCTGAAAGCCCACGTGTTCGGTGGAGGTGCAGGGAATGCTGTAGCGATTGCTTGGTCTTGGGTGGTTTAAGGAACTCTGTTTCACTAATGATAGGGATCTACATGTGATAATTATAGGGATCTACAAGACATAATATCGGTTCCTTATTATGGTAACCCAAATTAAACTCCTTAACAAGAGCCCAGTTTAGGTCTAGGCTGGATGCGAAAGTCCAGCAGCTGACGTGGCACGACTCCAGCTGCAGTCGGTGTTCCGAGCTGTAAAGCCAAAAAGCCGTATTCAGGGGGGTTGGAGGTTTTGGGTTTAGGGTCTGGGGTTAAGGAGGGTTTAAGGGTTGGTGTTTTCCACGAAACCAGCCAAGCTAGAAGCTGAAAACGTGGGATCGCTATCACAAAGTGCTGATTCAACAGCCTTCGTATTTATATACAGACCTGACCGATATCAGCTTGCTACATGACTGTACCATCACACACCGAACAAACGCAAAATAAGCCCTGAACCCCGGAACCTCCGAACCAAGCCGCTAATTCTAGTCTGGGTTTTAAACCAGTGGTTAAACCCTAAACCCTAAACCCTAAACCCTGCACCATAAGCCCGAAAATCCTGGACCCGAAAGGCAGGGCACCCTAAACACCACACCCTAAACCACAAAACCCGAAACCATCCCAGAACCCGAAAACCCCTGCAGCAGCAGACCCCGACACCCTAGACCCTCAAACCTGAGGCCCTAGAAGTTAGACACTAAAACCCTAGACCCTAGAACCCCAGACCCTAGAATCCTAACCCCAGGCCTTACGAATTCCTCTAAGGCATCGCTTGGTCGCACCTGACAACACCCGGGTCATTGCTTCGTTGGGGTTTAGGATTCAGAATTAAGGTTAGGGTTTAGGGTTTTCCCACGGGTTTTAGGGTTTCAGGGCTGTGGGTTACGGGTTTCAGGATTTAGGATCTAGGACCTGTACCGGGATGTACAGGGTTATCGGGATGTATAAAGTTATATGTTGGATGTCATCGGGTTTGATAAAGCTTTCTAGCGCTTCTTTATTGCATCTCTGAGTTTGGGGTTCCTTTACGGGTTCCAAGTTTGGAATCTATAGATAGGGGCTTGGGGTTTGGGGGTTTAGGGTTTCGATGGCTCCAGCCGCCGGTTGAATAGCGGTCTAGCGACTCGAGGAAAGGCTTCCTGTGCCGGACATCTAGTGCTTAGGGTTTGGGGCTTGGGGTTTTGGGGTTTTGGGGTTTAAGGTTTAGGGTCATCTCTGCAGAGTGCACTGAAGTCTGGTCGATCTCCGGGGCAGGTACGCCTTGAAGTACATGCGATACTATCCATGTACATTACCATTACGGAAGTAGATCCCCGAAGACCATCCTTAGCATGGCTTTGGGAACCTAATTCCGTAATACTCGCATACAGGGACCCTCTTGGGAGGATCATCTGCGACGCATGCTGTGTCCCATGTTCGAAAATCCGCCAGGCCGTACCCATAGGCCTCTAGGTAGTTCCTTTTTATGGCTCATAAATTTAGAATCCTATAAAGTAATCCCAAAAAGAAGCTACCTAGGGGCCTATGTGTACATGCTGCAAGCCGCCATAGGGGCAGGCGGCTCTTCTCGTTGAACCATGGAGTCGAGGCCAGATATTCCCTACCCATAGGCCCCTAGGTAGTTCCTTTTTGTGGTTTATATTTAGAATCCTATAGGGAACTCCCAAAAAGGGACTACTTTGGGGCCTATGGGTAGACCCTATAAACTCTAAACCGCAATTTTGCACTGGATGTTGCAGGCATATCGGTCCTAGGTTCACAGGCCTCGCTGCCCGTTCATGGTCTTGGTTTTTAGTGTTTAGGGGTTAAGGGCTAGCTTGTAGGGTTGGGGTTGAGGGCTGCAGGTCAACAGATAACCTGTTCTGATTCTTCGCGCCCGTAGATTAGGATTCCCGGTTTGAATATGGGGTTTGGGGGTTTAGGGTTTAGGGGTTAAGGGTTTAGGGTTTGGGGTTTAGGATTTAGGGCTTGGGGTTTAGGGTTTAGGATGGTTTAGGATTGAGGGTGAACTTCAAGGCCTGGGGGGTTCGGGTCTCAGGCTTTTGAACTTCCGTTATAATTGTAAGGCTGGGATAGAGGTAGTTCTCCAAATTAGGATACCTTTTTTAGGCCCCTAAATAGTACGGCACCCTTATATATATATATATATATAACACCTTACCATTGACCCTGGCTTAGAGAACTACCCAGACAGTGGCTTAAGCCTTAGGGGTCAGAGGTCCCTTGGAAAGAAGCCCCAAAGAAGAAAGAACCGCCACGAAGCTCAAGAACCCGAAGCAGGCTTAAAGTTGCGTTGTAGCGTGTACCTGTAACCCCAAACCCTACCAAATAGTTTAGAGTTTATAGGGTCTACCCATAGGCCCCCGAAGTAGTTCCTTTTTGGGATTACCTTATAGGATTCTAAATATAAAGCACACAAAGGAACTACTTAGGGGCCTTATGGGTAGGGCCTAGGGCTTCGAGGTCTTAGGGTCTTCAGGGCTCAGGGTTTGAAGATTGAAACCCCGCACCACTCGTGATTCACCCCTAATCCGGATTAGGGCTTAGGGTTTAGGGTGCCTGTTCGACGGAAGCTAGTTTACTGAAGCCAGCGGTCGGCACAATGCCTGCTGACAAAGCCGCAAAAGCAGCTTCCAGCCAAGCCTTGCTAACGTAGGGGCCTTAATAATTAGAGAAGGGCTTTGGGGTCCCTTATACTGTAAATATACTATACTTACAATAAGGAACCCCCAAAAATAGTATTGGTATATTTAGGCATATATTATACGCCGCTTTTGGATTAGGGAGTTTCAGGAACTGACGCACCCTAAACCCTAAACCCTAAGGCAGACCCTAAGTAGTAGGAGGGCTATCAAGCAGTCCCCCAGATCAGGTACCCAGATCTTCCAGAATCCCTGAATGAAGCAATAAACCTTACATCTTGTTGGGGATCCTACTATATTTTAAGGCATATTCCTTCATCAAGGGATATTGGAAGATCGGGGTACCCCTATCTTAAGAAACCCGTATTTGAGGACCCTTGATTCCAGAGGCTTGGCAGTGTCGCATGGGGACCTACTGTTTAGGGTCTTGCGGGGTTTGGGTTTAGGGGTTTAAGGCTTAGGGTTTATTCAAGAGGTCCTAGGTACCTGTACAGTAGAGTGTAGTGTTCCTATACTGGGAATCATTATTCTGATTTGGGAAAGTATCCAACCCCCCTCCCCCCACAACTTGGGAATAAGCCCGCCCATCTGGAGGATCATGGGACTTAGCAGATACGGAAATAGCTACGTTAAACTGAGGGCTTATAACCATGCTTACCTGATTTATCACCCTAGTTACGAAGTCCCATGACCCGTTAAGTAGAAATGCCTTAATGAAAACCTATGCCCTTAAAGCGAACCCTTCAAGGGAACCCTTTAAGGGAAACCTGAAAACCCTAAACCCGAAACCCTAAAAGCCCTAAACCCTAAACCCTACAAAACCTAAAAACCCTAAAAGCCCTAAACCCTTTCATAGAGTTAAAAGGAACCCGAACCAAATCCAAGGGACGGAGATGGCCGGCCAACCTTTTCAAGCCCTGAACTCCTCCGTGCAACCCGAAGGGTCCTAGGGCTTAGGGAGTGTAGGGTTTAGGGATTCGGGGTTTAGGGATTCGGGTTTAGGGATTAGGGTTCAGGGTGTGGGGTTTAGGGACTATAGGTCCGAGGTAAGATGCTCAATCATGGTTCTCTCCTATAGAAGAAACCCTACGTTGTATTATGTAGGTACTTAGAACCCTTTGGGCAAGGCAGCCCCCTTTTCAAACAGAAACGCTTGCTCAACAGTTCTCTGGGGTGCTATGAAGATGATTTCCAAACCTGTATGTACTGGTGTTGATCAGACCCACGTCTCGGATTGAATTTTATAGGGTTTAGGGTTTAGGGTTTTAGGACCCTATAGAAACCTTCTTTTTTGGGGGCTCCCACATATGATTTCCTTATGCAAGTCCATGGGCAGAGGCAGAAAACTGGCGGCGGTGGTTCCGTGCTTTTTAAGGTTGCTACTGCAAGTACTTCGGGTCCATGCGATTACACGTATGGTCGTCGGCTATATAATTTCTAATCCTAGATACTGTCTCATGAACACGTATGTACAGGAACCAGCTATGAGATCTGACTGGCACAGAACTGATGGGTTACACACAAAGGAATCAGCCGAGCAAGACACAAACACTGATCTGCTCAACGTGCTTCAGCTAATCCTGCATAGCACTACTGTCACCACCAGAGGCAGCGCTAATCCTGACCGTGCAGGTATCCCCAGGTCATGACAGATCCATCGTCAAGAATGGCAGTAAAATGCAAAGTCGGAAGCTTGGATGTGCTGCACATTCTTAAGCTTGCCCTGCACAGCGCTACTGTCACCGCCATGGCTGGCACTGCCCCAGGTCACGACCGATCCATCATCAAGAATGGCAGCAAATGCAAAATCGGAGGCTTGGATGTGCTGCACATTCTGAAGCTGGTCCTGCACAGCGCTACTGTCACCGCCATAAGCAGGATCGCCCCAGGTCGCGACCGATCCATCATCAAGAATGGCTGCAAAGGCGCATGCAGTGGCTTGGATCTGCTGCACATTCCTCAGCTTATCCTGCACTGCACTGCTATCACCACCGGAGTCCTGGACACCCCAGGTGACGACAGATCCATCAGGAAGGATGGCAGCAAAGGCACTTCCTGAGGCTTGGATTTGCTGCACATTCTTCAGCTGACCGTGCACAGCACTACTGTCACCACCAAAGTCAGCACCACCCCAGGTGACGACAGATCCATCACCAAGGATGGCAGCAAAAGCCTCGTGCGTGGCTTGGATATGCTGCACACTCTTCAGCTGATCCTGCACAGCACTGCTGTCACCACCAGCCCGAGCGTTACCCCAGGTTACGCCAGCTCCGTCACCGAGAATCGCTGCAAAAGCACAACGGGTTGCTTGGATCTGCCGCACATTCTTCAGCTGATCCTGCACAGCACCATTGTCACCTCCATAGCCAGCAGTACCCCAGGTCACGACACATCCGTTGCTGCGAATAGCGGCAAAAGCATGGCTAGAGGCTTGGATCTGCTGCACGTTCTTCAGCTGATCCTGCAGAGCACTGCCGTCGCCACCAGAGCCATCATCACCCCAGGTCATAACGGATCCGTCGCCAAGACTGGCAGCAAAAGCGGCGTCAGTAGCTTGGATCTGCTGCACATGCTTCAGCTCATCCTGCACAGCACTACTGTCACCACCAAAGTCAGCGTCACCCCAGGCTTTCACAGATCCATCGCCAAGAATGGCAGCAAAAGCGCGACTCGAGGATTGGATTGGAAATTGGCGGCTTACCCATAGGCTCCTAAGTAGTTCCTTTTTGGGGTTACCTTATAGGATTCTAAATATGAACCATAAAAAGGAACTACTTAGGAGCCTATAGGTACATGCAGGGTCAGTACGTCACCGTCCTGGACCGGTGACTCCTTGATTGGAGCGACTGCATCGAAAACGCTGCCAGCTGAGCTTAGCAGCCGCCCTCTGAGTCTCCCCACTCCAAGTGCAATCTCTGCTCGGTGCTTCAATGTTCCCACGTCGTCGTCCAGGCTTACTTCCAAAGCAGCTGTCTTTCCACTGATCAACCCAACTTGCACAGCGATCGACATGCCCAACCCTTGCGATCTCCCTGAAACAAGGAGTGTATGCCTTAAACTATAGAAGGGATCACCTAGTATGATTTAAGGTATATCCCGAAACTAAACCCTGAACCCGAATCCCCCATCAATGAAGGGATATTGGAGGGTCTGAGTGGTCTGAGTGGTTCGGAAGACGCCCCAAGCTCAAAGCGGCGACCTGAAACCAACAACCTTGAACCCTAAAGCCACGCTTTGGGGTACCTAAACCCTAAACCCCTAAACCCTAAACCCTAAACCCTAAACCCCTAACCCCTAAACCCCTAAACCCTAAACCCTACACCCTAGAGGAACCCAGGAGTCCCCTACAACCTTAAGCCCTACCTGGGGAGCCTTATGATTAAGGGGTCTTAAAGCCTTAGGGCTTAGGCGGCTTAGGGGTTCAGGGTTTAGGGGTTGAGGGCTTAGGCTCTAAAGCCTACGCCTTGATACCGACGCGACCCAAGACACGTCGAGTCTTCGCACACAAAGGCTCCAAAAACCTCAACGTGAAGAGAACAATGTAAAGCATAATGGGATCCTTTGTATGGTGCAAGATGTACCCTAATATAGAATTGCATCCTCGGAAAGACTTCAGATCTACTCCCTACTGGATGGCCTTCTGGAGCATCCAAGCCCTGAGCCCTAAACCCTAAACCCGAAGCCCCAAACCCTAATCACCCTAATCACCCTAAGCCCTAAACCCTAATCCCTAATCACCCTAATCACCCTAAGCCCTAAACCCACTAGAAGGGAACCCTAATTTAGAGAACTACCCGGTGAACTACCCATTAAGCGACGAGCGACAAGCTCTCAACTAGCCTAAACACCCAAAGCGACCCCCTTAGCCGAAACGTCATACTACCGAACCGCCCGCAGTTCTAACACTTTGAACATCTTGTGCCGAAGCTGCATCCGAAGACCCGAATAAACAAGACGAGCTACAACTCCGAGCGAGGGGAAGGATTGTCTCTCAGCTGCTTGAGTACCTGGGCCATCTCAGTGGGCTGGGGTTTTAGGTTTTAGGTTTTAGGTTTTAGGGTGTAGGGTTTTAGGTTTTAGGGTTTAGGGTTTAGGGTTTAAGTTTTAGGTTTTAGGGCTTAGGGTGTAGGGTCTAGGGTTTAGGGTTTAGGGCTTAGGTTTTAGGGTTTAGGGTTTACGGTTTAGGCAGCGCTGAGGTTTAGGATTCCGGGGCTTAAGCTTGCACCTGGGGCTCCAAATTTGTAGGCGTTGGGGTCTGAAGTCTGTTCTTGGAGCTCCAGGATTAGAGTGTAGATTCTATGGGTTAAACCCTAATTCCCAAGTTCTAAGCCCTCTATGGGTTAAGGACTTTGAGTTCAGGGTTGAAGGCCTCTGGCTCAGCAGCTTTTGGACATTAAGACCCTCCCGCACCGGTAGAACCGATAGTATCAGACCAAAGGTTGCTCTTGTGGCGAACACTCATTCCCAGAGGGTCCGGGTACCCAAATAGTAAGGTTTTAAGTCCCAAAATCCCTACTCTGAATGGCTATGAATGGTTTTTGGACCTTGAAACCCTACGATTTGGGTACTTGGACCCTCCGGGATTACGATTTGGGTAAAGGTTTCGGGTCTAGGGTTTAGCGGGGTTTAGGACTCATGTCTACAATGAATGAATCTGAATGAAAACTATGGAGGAACTTTGGAGGAGTACATGGGTACCTCTCTTGCTGCTCCTGCTTTGTGACCCGCGTATCATCAACACCTGCGACCGAATCTCGGCGGGTCTGGTTTTAAGCTTGCTATATACATTGCCCGACATCCGTATCCACAGAGCCATGAAAAGAAACATCTGAAGACCTAAATCATCCTGCACCCTAAACGCCAAAAAGAACCCAACACCCTAAAACAACACACCGTACCTAGACCCCCCCGAAACAACCCTGTATTATGCCATGAACTACCCACCATTAAGGACCATAAGGGCTCTGTAAAAGGAGCACTTTCCGGGTCCTGATCCCCAAGGCCTAAACTCTAAACCCTAAACCCTAAACTCTAAACTCTAAACCCTAAACCCTAAACTCTAAACTCTAAACCCTAAACCCTAAACTCTAAACTCTAAACCCTAAACCTAAACGCATTCCCTAAAGCCCAGAAGCCCTGAACTCCACAAAATGCAAGTTTCGTCCCAAGGTCCCAATGCAGTCCTGGATCAACATCAGCAATAGTCTCCCTCCGGGTTCCCCTAAACCCTAAACGGTTAAGGGTTTAGGGTTTAGGGCTTGATTTAAGGGTCCATGTACCCAAATAGTATAGACTTTGGCCCCAAAGGACTATGTTAAGGCCAAAGTATGTCTGTTTGGATACATGAACCCTAAGGGTTTAGGGTGTCGGAAGCATACACCGAATCCAGCAAATCCTAGTCTATGTTCAGATCGGGCTCGGGGCTTAAGGCTACAAGCTCCCTCCAATCCTGTCGTCAAATTAGGGGTTTAGGGTTTAGGGGTTTAGGGTTTAGGGTTTGGGAATTAAGCCCTAAAACCTAAACTCAAAACCCTTATAGAACCCTTGCAAGAAACCTAAGACCCAAAAACACCCGCAAAGCGGCCTGGACGTAGACCTCGTCCGCAAGGCTCTGGCTACTCCGGGCCACACTGATGATGTCCTTCCAGGTAGCCCAAACCCAACACCCAAGGTGTCGTGATTGCTCAAGCGGTCAAACAAGGTTTTACAGCTGTTGTGTGTGTGGTAAAATAATCCGATGGGTACTGAGCAGTAGAGGCTCTAACTTTGGCAAGAGAGGGTTTGGACTGATTTGTTGTTGCCACTTCGAAGTTATGGGATCCTAAAGGAAGGGGGTTCTAAGAGGGGTATATAACCCAATAATCCCCAATTCTCCCTAGGCCTCCATTAAAGATCCGATAACGAAGCCATCATCATGGATTGGGGGTTAAGTTGTTGTAGTGTCATGCCTACCTCAGATGCCTGAATCTAAACACCAGGACGATAAACCCTAAATTCTTAAAGGCGTTAGAACCGGAAAAAAAACTAGAAACCCCTAACTCCAAAACCCCTGAC
>CAJNJA010082764.1:741-18123 GCA_905231915.1 Symbiodinium necroappetens | reverse complement strand
CTGTGACAGTGTAACTTGAGAGACGTACTGGTTCTGGAGGCCTGAGTGGTGTTGCCGTGCGAGTCAGCGTTTTGATGGGAAATAAGAAGTTAAAGCAATTGCGGCATGACTGCTTGCTTCGGGAAGAGATTGCAGGCCTTTTCTCTTCTTGCATTCTGTGTGCCATCAGGCATTGGCTGGAGGCGATTCCGGATTGGCTGAATATGACCATGATCATGCAGGACACAGAAGTGCACTTTCCCGAGGAGAAAATGCCGGCGGCCTCGCTTAACTATTTCAATTGCACCGGCTTCAATTTGATCTGAGCAGCTTCGGTTGCGTTCCCCGGCACGGTACTAATTTTGGCCCAATGTGGCCGCGAGTTCAGAAGGGCTTCCAGGCTGGAAGCCTGGAAACAAAGGAGTGGGCAGAAACTTCGAAATGCGGGCTCACAGACATCACAGATCAGCAGGGCACCTTAGTGCACCTTTGCCAATTTGCAGCAATCGCCCGGCTCTCTGCGCCTCGGCTCAGACCCGTCCTGGTGGCACAGAGGGGCGCCTGACATGCAAAGCACGGCGTGATGCGTTGAGGCGCTGCAAGGACCGGGCTGGTGCTCAGACCTGCGTAAGGTTGCAGACCTGCGTGCTACATGGGTCATGTTGATGATGTATTCGGGGTGCTTCTTGTGGGGCTCGAGGCTCGAACACCGCAAAAGAAGCGACGTGCGCACACTTAGGCATCCCCACACACACACACAAACACACACTTCAGTTGTGGTCCAGCTTTGCGCCCCGGCTTTGTCTCAGGACGTTTTGCGTCCGCCTGCAGCCGCAGGGCCTCGCCATTCGGAGGCGGCCTTTGGGATGTCTGCGCACGACGGCCAGCGTGCGGCATGGGCCCCAGCACTGAAACGCTCTGAATGTCTGCACTGCAGAAAGCCGGGTCGACATGTGACGGACATGTGCGTATGATCTCTGTGTCAGGCGAGGGCCGTGGGCCGCACTCTGCTGGCTTCGCTGTCGCAGCCCCTCGGAGATTGCAGCCAGAGAGAGCGAGAGCGAGAGCGTGCCCGAGAGCGTGGGGGGGGGGGAGCGGTTTTTTCGTTCGCCGCAGGCAGTCGCCGTCTCCTTCGACGCTGCGGCCGGCCAAGGAGGAGCTCTTTTTTTTCCTTTTTGGCACCTTCTCCGCACCCCTAAGTGCCACCTCCAGCGAGGAGCGGGGAGTGAACGGCGTGGAGGCCAAGGCTCGGATAGACACCGAAGTCCTGCGCGACCGTGCGTCGTCTTCTCTTCGCCTCTCCTCTCATGGCCTCGCGGTCAGGACCTGCACGTGGCCCGGACCGAGGCCGAGGGCCACTCCCGGACTTGTCTTCTTCCTTTGTTTTTTCTTGTGGAGTCGCCAGGCTTCCTGGAGCCGAAGTGAGACCCCGTGGAAGGCGCCCCTGCTTTGAAATGTAGAAGCTCCCCAGAAGCTGAGCTCCTCTTTCCTTGGAGCCTCTGGCCTCTGGCCTGGGAGAAGCTCCGAAGCGGCGAGAGCGACCTTTGCGCACCCCTGGAATCTAGAAGCTCTTGAGCTGCCGATCCTCGGCATGGCCTTGCTAAATCCAATCACCGCATGCCCGTGTCAGAGGGAAGGGTCCAGAAACCATCACAGTTGCCCAGAACAGACCCGTGGCGAGTAGCGGGTGGTCTTGGCCCTGACGAAGCCGCGAACCTCCGCGAACCTCCGCGACTTCGGTACTTCGAAGCTTCTGTCTGCCAGTCTGAACGAGCGCCGTCGCGGCACGCCGCGGGCCAAGAGCTTTTTCTGGGCCAAGAGCTGCTTCTTGGGACTCTGGGCTGCGAAGCTGTGAATTAAGAAGCAAGGACCGCAAGATACCGCCCAGGGACGGAAAGGGGGGTCTTTTTTCATCCACAGCAGCCCAGGGACTTCCCGGTCAAGTTCCGACGCCGACCGCCCAGAGAAGGTTATCGAGGCTGGAAAATCCGGTGATTGGCTCCATGCGACTGAAGAGTCCGGCATTTTGTCTTCGATGAATTGACCGTAAGAGGTAGCTGCGTGGGTTCTGATATCTCTTGTCTTGGTATTTGGGCCTTGTTGTTTGGGTTGGAGCTGTCTTTCACCACGGTCGTGTAGCTCTGGCAGACGCTACGTCTGCAACCTCCCCCAGACGCGCCTTAAACCCTCCAAACCCTGAGCCCCAACGTCATGCGCATCACGACAGGGCACGCGAGGCTGAAGACCAGCCCGTGGACCGGATTCTGCTTGCAGGGGCTTGATGCTTCGTTGGAGGATGTCATTGTCATCACCACCACAACATCAGCACGACAAATCCTTCTTCTTCATCATCCTCCTCCTCCGCCTCCGCCTCCTCCTCCTCATCATCATCATCGTCAGCATATGTCAGCATCAGCACGAGCATCATCATCATTATGATTATCACCGTCAGTACCATCATCATCACCACCATCATCACCACCATCATCATCACCGTCCTCATCGGCCTCCTCCTCATCATCGTCGTGGTGATGGTAATAATGCTGATCACGATGACGACGATATGACGATGATGATGATGTTGATGATGATGATGATGATGATGATGATGCTGATGCTGATGCTGATGCTGATGATGATGCTGATGCTGATGCTGATGCTGATGCTGATGCTGATGCTGCTGCTGATCATGCTGATGACGATGCTGATGATGCTGATGATGATGATGATGAGGATGATGTTCATGATGATGACCATTGACATTTCTTGCAACTCTCGATGGTCTGTTTCAGAGCTGTCTCTAGGCTACCAGAGGAGCCATGCAGTGGGCAAGACTGATATATGAACAGGGCGTGCCGAAGACGCTATTGTTACTGGTATGAGGCTTGCAAGCGTATGAGCGACACAGCTTGAAGTCCCAAGGACAGCTAAGAGCCCAGAAGCTTGGACGAGCCTTAAAGGTGTCGGCAGCTGCGCAGGAGCCCTTGCGACGACGGGAGTCGAGTGCCTCTGCAGGCAGCGTGCCTCGTGCTTTTGGACAGTTTCGGTTTCCAGGGCGCCCCTCCATAGTTGCCTGTTGCTTGTCAGTACGTGGCAGTCTTTCAGCCTGGTTGCATCGCGTTCGAAAAGGCTCGTAGTAGGATGTGCTGCAGCGAGACGCTTGCCGACCAAGCACCAGACTCCTCGCCGTCCACATCGCTTCAACAGTCTCACGACAAAAAAGATGCTTGAAGCCCTGAAGCAAGTCCCTAACCCCTTTCAGCAGTCTGCACCTGTGCCCTCTCGTCCTCCAGATTTCTATTCCTAGCTGACCTTCCGCCGACCACAGCGTAGGTTTGGTGCAAGATCTGCTCGAAGGCCCAAGAAATCAAAGGCCTTTGATCACCGCACCCAGAGTCCAAGAGCCGCAGAGATCCTTGCGAAACATCCCGAACCCCGCTAGGCACCCCCGGCCCTCTCTGCCGCAATAGCAGTGAACTCGCTACCCAACTAGACCCTCAAAGCCCTAATTCAACCCCTTGAAAGCCCCTTTACGAAGCCCTCAAAAAGCCTCACAAAAAAGGCCCTGAACTAAACCCTTAAACGGAGAGCCCTTCTTACACCCCAAAACAGCGCAAAGGGGCCCTAGAAGCCTGAGATCCTCCCGTCTCTTCGGAGGTGGCGAGCGCTCCCGGGCCTCGAAAAACGCCCCCGGCCCGGGGGGGGCCACAGGCGAGCGCCGCCGCGGCAGTCTGCAAGAGTGCCTTGGCAGACTTTTCTTGGGGGGGCCTTCTTTTTTGGGGGGCGTCTCGCCTCTTTTTTCTTTGTTTTTGGTGGGACTTGGGAATTGGGCGTTTCTTCTTCGTGACTCGGGAGTGTCTAACTGCCAGAAGGTCCGAAGGGTCCAGGTCTGAATCCAGAAGATGCTCATTTGGCCCCAACCCCTCAAAAAACCCCAAGGAGCCGCCTCTAACTATGTTTTGGTACTGCACCCTCTGAGAAAGAGTAAGGGGGAGCCTAAAAAAAGAGCAGGTTAAAACTATCGACTCCTTCGATAGGACTCTCTAGATTAGACTCGACTAGACCCCAGCTGTAATAGAAAGGAAGCTACGCCCGAAAACACCCCTACGCATCCCTACGTCCTCACCTCTGGGCCCTCTCGCGCCTCCCTCGGGCCTCGGGGCCCATGTGCGGGAGTCCCAGGCGCGCAGCAGCTCTGGAGCGGCTCAACCAGGTGCGGGCCCGGGGGCTTTTGGGAAAGGCGAGGCCGAACGACGGTGTCTGATGGTCTTATATGGATGATTATGGATGATGTACTACTGGATGATCTAATGATGATGGCGATGACGATGATGATGATAATATTGCTGCTGATGATGATGGTGATTGACTATAGTTTTTGTTGTTATGGTGATGAGGAATGTCCCACGTGTGAGCCATTTATGGGCATGCTCACGTGGAGCGAGGCAAGGTATCGTGGGAGCGAAGAGGGAGAGGACAGATGACGACACCAGCATGGAGAACGGCAAGGGGTGGTTTGAGGGTGCTAGACACGACCTGATATGGCTAATTCTGTCGGCAACACTCGCCGCTTGTCCGCTATTACCCCGAAGGCGAAGAGAAGACGAGGCTAGCGAGACAAGCGTCTTCATGAGTTGCATGCGGGCAAAAGACTCTCGAGAAGCGTACTCGGTTTGAATGCTTCAGTGAAGATCATACGAGTTTTACATCCTGTGGCTGGCTTTGGGGCTGGAGATTGAGATGATCGAGTCAACGTATTACTGATCCGGCACTCGTCTATTTCGTTTGGAATCTTGTTAACTGCCGATTCGGGGGCCCTCGTGGGTACTCTGCCACACCTTTTTTGTCCCTCAGCTTCGGTCTCTGTAACCGTCACAGAGAGCGTGTCTGTAACCGGGGAGCCCGCGGGGTCCTTGCTTGCGACTCCCTGAGGCGGCGCCTCAGAGTCGCCAGAGGTGCCGGGTCCCCCTCCTCGATGCCTTGCCATCCCCCAACCAAGCCCTAATAAGGGTCCATTTTGGGGGAGTCTGACCAGTCTTCTCATCTCAGGACAGATTTGGAGCCGGTTGGGAGAGGTGTTGTTGGGCGGTTAGATGTGCTCAGTGGCTTCTTCTGGGCAAGGCCAAAGGCACTTCGAAACGTGGTCGCCCCGGTGCCGTGGCCGCGGAGGGGCCGTCGCTGCAAGTCCTGCCTTCCGAGGTGCCTAGAACCACAGCGAGCCTTTGCAGGCCAGGCGCCGTCTCTCTGCCGCGAAGCGCGTCCTCTGCCCAACCTCGTTTCTCTTCGGGCGCAGGGCGGCTTCGGAGGCGAACGCCGCCTTCCGGGCGCACATGGAGGAGCCGAGGGCGAGCCGGGCGGGCCGGGACCGGAGGAGCCGAGGGCGGATGTTTTTCATGTCGGGGAAAAAGGACAGCTCCGTGATCATCGACCCGCTCCTTGTCCTGGGCTCACCTTCCGGTCTTCCGGTGGAGACTTCGATTCTTCTTTGCGGTTTTGAGGCAGAGCAGGATGGAGAGCTCTGGGGCTACTTCGCTGTGTACGACGGGCACGGCGGGCGGCAGGCGGTGGACTTCTGCGAGGCCTGGGCCACGGGAGCCTTTCTTGTTTCGTGTCGGTTTTTCTCAAGAGAAATGCGAGAAGACACCACACGCGTTCTCCGCGGGTGTCTCAGACGAAGCTCCACGGCCTGGTTCTCGACGAGCTCCTGAACGTCACGAGGCGCGGCGGCTGTGTGCGGCGGCTGTGGGGCCGCCTCTGGGGCCTCTGGGCCTCGGCTCCAAAGAGTCTCCTAGGATGGCGGGGGAGCCCGTGGCGGATGAGGTGGTCGGCGAGGTGCTCTCCAGGCGGCTGTGGGGGTTTTTTGGGGGGAGCCGCCTTTTCCGGCGTCTTTTTTTTTCCCTGGGCTGCCAGGGCGTTTCGGCGTGTGGACGAGCAGCTGAAGCCTGGCCCTCGGTTTTCGTGCGCCGTTGTATTTTGACGGCGGGCCCTCTTCAAGTCCGAGTCTTCCTTTAAGGATATAGGCGCGCTCCCACAGCTGATCCGATCCGCAGCTTCTGCTTGTCTCTTTCCTCCCCTATATTCGTCCCTCCAGAAACGGCCCTCGGTCCTTTTTAGGCTTCTGGGAACTTGGCGCTGCGGCTGCACAGCCACCGTGGCGCTCGGGCTCGGACATGACGGGGCGCGAGGGACGTCGCAGTGACGTCTCGCAGAGATTGTTGTTGTGTTCGGTCCGAGTCCGAGGTGCTGGCACACCGGACGGCTTCGGGGCTGCGTCTCCACGCAGGGGTTCTCAGAGACTTGCCAAAAGCTCGTTGTTGAAGCCATGTCCGAGTCGGCGAATGTGGGCGATTCGCGAGCCATCGTCCTGGAGTCCGGCAGTCGGGCGCCCGAAAGGAGGGCGCAAGAGAGAGAAGTGTGGGCTGGCATCGGCCAGCGCTCTGTTGAGGCGAGTGCCGGCTCACGCGCGACCACAGGCAAGGCATGGCACGGCCTCCCTTCCCCGAAGCTTTCGCATCGCTGAGTCCACCTGCCAGGCCAACTGACCCGGCCGAAATCCAGCGGGTCGAAGCCGAAGGCGGATCCCAGCACTTCTGGGTCCCATCTGGAGGACGTGTTGAAGCTGAAGATTGGAGAGTCGAGATCTTTCGCCCAGTACCTTCCGCCTCTGCTGCTCCAGCGAGACGCAGAGTTGGGCAGGCGGCTTCGTGGCGCGTGGCCGGGTGGTCGGACGCCGCCTCAGTGGGAACTCAGACTCCACCGACTCCTGTCAACTTCTGGTTTTTGCTTTTTCCCGTGATCTTCCTCTCGGTGCTGCTGTAGTACTTGCCTGCCACTGCCGCCACTTTCGGGACGCTGCCCAGGCCAACTTGGGGTCAGCCGGGCGCTGGGCGACCACTCGCTGAAGTCCGTCGGCCCGGTGCCCACACGGTGCCCACGCGTACTCGGAAAGGACCTGCGGTCCTCGGAGATATTTGGTGCTACTTAGCATCATATGTGCAGTTATATGCAGATTATATGCATGTATGCAGATGCGCATGTACAGAAACGAGCCAGCCATCTCATCCTTTCAGTTCCTCCGGGGCATGTCAGGTTTAATAGACGCCGCCGGAAGTCGACACCCGAAAGGATATACCCGAATCCGACTTGACGCGGCCCTCCTGAGGGGTCACCTGGCATCCGCACATCTGCACGCGCGAAGTTCCGCAGGCCGGGGCAAGGGGACATGTCTCGAAGTCAGTCTGTGGCCGGGGTTTTGCCGTCCTTTCTCCGAGTTCGGAGGACGTTTCCGGCATGTGGGGTTTCACGGGCTTCTTGGAATGGGTTTTCGAGTTGGGGGGCGGCTCTGGAGGAAATGAGGCGGAGCCAAAGACCCTCAAAACAGTTCTGGCAGCAGTTTGGGGTTCCCGTTAGATGAAGAGCCTCAAACGCCTAAACCACACAAAGCCGGCTCCAGTTTTGTCAGAGAGACTGGTGACTTGGTGCAGGACGCCGTTTTAGTGATTGCCAGCGATGGCCTCTGGGACGTGATGTGCGGGACTCAGGACATCTCACGACACTGCTCTGAGTCACGTTTCTTTCGCGATTTCATCAGTCGATGTTGATGTTGGCGATGATGTTGATGATGTTGGTGATGATGATGATGATGATTATTTTGGTGACGACATCGTTGGTGGTGGTGATGATGGTGGTGGTGGTGGTGGTGGTGAGGTTGTTGACCAGAATGAGCATGCATTTGACGATGCTGCAAGTGACGATGCTCATGAAATGTCACGATCTTTTGTTGCTGAAGCAAAACTGGATGCTGTTGATATGACCATGATGACACCGCGTGGCGACGATGGTGCTAGTGAGGTTGGTAATGGTGATGATGATGATGATGATGGTGGCGGGGGTGGTGGTGGCTTCGTGTTTGTTGTGGCGAGGTTGGCTGCTGTGTTATGCTGACTACTGACATAAACATGAACCGACATGTCTCTTCACCCGATATATATTGCACCTCGCGTCATGCTTTATCAGGTCCGATGGCGACGCGCGGGCGGTGGTCGATCGCAACGTCGCGGAGCGCCTGCAGGACAAGGCGGGTTGAACGTCGACCCTTGACCCAAGCTGCTACTTGGTGGTCATCGTCATCGACATCATGAACATCATCATCATCATCATCGTCATCATCATCATCGTCATGATCATCCTCCTCCTCCTCATCATCATCATCACCAACATCATCACCATCATCATTGCCATCATCATCCTCAACATCACCATCATCACCATCATTACCATCATCCTCATCGTCCTCATCATCCCCATCATCCCTGCCAGTATCGTCATCAGCCGCATCAATCTTCTGCCATTGATGCCTGCGTTTGCAGTATCGTAGCAGCTGTACGTAGGCTGCAAAGAACACACGACGCATTGTCCTGGTCCCAACATGCAGACAGGAGTGAGGACACTCCGGAACAAAACCCTTTCGGAATCGGCTTTGCATTCCCAACACATCCTAAAACAATGCCAAATTCACGGACAGCAACAACGGCAGCACCAGCCAGGACAACTAGCACAGGGAGCGGACGTTGTGAGGACGAGGGTGAGGACGACGACGAAGATGGCACGACGTCAGCAAGGAATAGGACGAGGCGACGACAACAGAAGCGACAGGAGCTGGGCCAAGCTCGGGTAAAGCGGAAGTGCTCACGTGAACATTCGTCTTTTGTGGCATGGTCCGACAGGCCCCCGAGTTTTTGATCAAGGCTGCGCTCCGTGCAGGTGCCGGGAGTGCGCTGTGCTGCAAGAAGTCCCCCAAGCCCCGGAACGAGGACACAGGGGAAACAGACGGGGCTCCAAGAGATGTTTGTGCCAGGAAGCACGGACAATACCACTGCCTTGGTCGCCTTCTTTGGCTCGGTCCATGCCCTGGTGGTGACGGTAGCGTTGTTGGCGATTGTATGGGGGGCCGGTGATCGTTGCTCTGTGCATCCTCTCCGCTCGCTTCACGGCTTTCATTGACGCCCAGCTGATGCATCGTCAGACCAGCGCGGTGTTGCTGAGGCCACCGGTTCCAGCCCCTCGTGAGCTTCTGAGCTTCCGTTAAAGTGAGCGGGAGCGCCGCGTCCGATGGCGGACGGAGCTCCCCCCTTGCTACGCCCTCAGAACTCAGCTATTCTTGATCGTCTTCGTAGCAGCTTCGGAGCATCCGCAGTCCTCCGAAGAGGCTGAAATCCCCGAGAGTGCCCGAAACTCCCGGGCCTCTGGGCATTTCCCGAAAGCTGTCGGCCCCTGTCTTCAACGCTCGAGGCGATGTGAGACGGGGCCCGAAGCTCGTCAATCTGCCGTGAGGCGTTTATTCCCAGTGTGCTGCTCCGGCGAAGTCCCATCGAGTTTCAGGCAAGTCTCTACTTTACTTCTAAGTCGGTCCTACGCCTGCCGAGTCGTCCGGTCGGTTGGCGTCTTGAGGTTTCTCGTTGGCTTTCACCGGAGCCGTGCCTGCCTTCTCATCTTCTCACCCTATAGAGCTGAGGGACAAGAAGGCTCTCAGCGCCGACCCTTAGCCCCCGCTGATCCTCAGTGGGCGCCATGTGGGGCGATCGAGGCGACCTCGAGTTTAGAGCAGAAATGGCGTGGGCGGCACGTCTCTCTGGGCCCAACTTTGTGCGCAAACGAGGATCCGTCGGTCCGTCCAGGGCCTCTGCAGAGCCACGGCCTCTTCTCGCAGAGACGCAAGCGCGGCCGGACTCAGAAGCAGCAAGGATTCACTGAGTGCGGTAGAAATCCCAAGAAACAACAAAGGATGAATCTAGAGTTCACATGCTGGCAGGGGTTTGTTATCTTGTTTCAAGCATGCAGGGCCCCGGGTGCTGCCTGTCAGCATCGGGTGCACCGCGGGAGCCCTTATGCGAAGTAGGGAAAGCTTGGAGAAACACTCCTCGGAGCACAATACGATAGTACTATCGTATCCGATAGTATCATCAATATGGGTCCGAGCGGCAAATCAAAGCAGTTCTCGGCCAGGCCTCGGCAGTGTTCTCTCTTAGGAAGCGGTTACAGATGGATACGGATGGACACCTCCAGGTGCGAAGGAGTGTTTGCCTTCGAAGCCCTGGATCTTGGCAGTGCTTCAGTCGTCAGGCACTTGAACCGCAGTGACGCAGTGACGCAGAAGCAACGGTTCGTGAACACTGCTGCAGCGCAGGCAGCGTGTCGATCTGGGACTACGAACGACAATCTCTTGAGAAATTGGTCCATGCAGATGCCCTGAAGCGCCTTCCCGCCGAGTCAAAATCCTCCAGGCTTTCCCATGCACTGAGGTGTGTGATGCTCCAGTGACAAGCGTGAAGCTCGGAGACATGGAGATTATCGCAGGGTGCGGGGACAGTTACGCCGCTCCTAACATGCCTTGACCACTTGACAACACTGGCCTTGGCCTCTTTGTTAAACGTTTACAGTCTTTACAGTTCTGGACCCCTACTTTTTGTAGTCTTCGGCTGGGCGGGGTGTCCGAGGAAGGCTTAAACCCTAGATAGGGTTTAGGGTTCAGGAAAGTTTAGGGGTTTACGGTTGAGGGTTTAGGGTTTAGGGTTCAGCAGCTCCGACTGTCAGATTTCTTTGCAAGTTATTTTCAAGAATCATACACCCCACCCGCCCATAGACTCCCCCCACATTAGAAAGAGCATCTTTACTTGTTTCAGTTTGGATTCAATACACAACTTCACACAATATACTCCATCATAAACAGTGCTAGTCAATGTGCAGTCTAAACCTTAAACTTCGTATGTGCTGGTTACTGTCTTCATATCACACAACAATCACACCCAGCACTTTGTTATAAACATGGCTAGTCAATGCACAGGTTAAACCTTAAATTTGCATGTACAGGCTACCGCTCCTGGTGGCACACAGCATACTTTGCTAATAACAATGTGAGCGATTGTGCATGTTTTGATCCCTTGCTTCGGCCCCTCAAGAGGCCCAGCCGTCTCCAGCTGCATGAATTGAACCCTCAAGGGGCCCAGTCTTCAAGAGCTACATGCTATGGTCTTACCATGCTCTTGCTCACGACAATATATGACTGTGCCCGCCATCGAAGGTCCACATTGTGGGCATCAGGGCGGGTTCCCTTAAACAATCATTCAGGGACGGGGACAATAAAATCTTCGCATCTTGCGCATGCGACGTCGTCAGAATTTGGGAAGTAGGCGGGCAGTGCTAGTCAATGGTCCGTTTGGGTAGACGCTCGCATGGGAAGCACCGACCCGTTCGTTGGCATGGCGTTACGTCCCGGGAATGTCAGATTTGTGGCAGCATGGAGGTCAGCCCGGAAAAAACAGCCTCGGGAAGCTGACATGCGTGGTTTGGCTGTAGTGTGGCGTCTAGGCGTTGCGCGCGCTGTGGCCATTCCTTCTGCTTGGCAGCGGGATGGCAACTTGTTGCTGCTCCACTGCGGGGGCTGCCCAAAGGCCCCAACAATGCGGCTGCGGTCCACTGGTTTCATGCAAATCTGCCTGAAGTTAAGGTGTTCGGCTTGGGGGCTTTGACAGCAGTCGCGGCATCGCCTGAGGGACAGCAGCCGCTGAGCCACCAAGGTCGCAGAACAAGCCGTTGCATTTCCTTTATCAAATGTTGTTCGTTGGTACTGGCAGATTGAGATGTTGATGAACTTGCAGGTGCGAGTACCTGCAACTGAGTTGTTGTGCTGATGAGACGGAAGACCGCATTCCCATTCCAACCAGATGGGCACGTTGCCATCCTCGGACTCAGACTTGGCCAAGAGTTTGATACATTTTTCGCCCACGAACAGAATTCGAGCACGGTTTCACAGGCATGACATTTGATGCAACGCGTGGTTCGTGGGGTTTCCGCTTTCAAGATCGTTGGCACTCCATCGGTCCAACACTCCATCCTCGGAGTTCCTGGTTTGTCAAAGTTCTCATTTTGAAGCCATGGGCGCCCCTCCATGCTCGCAGTTCAAGTTTGAGAACAGTCCTGTCTCCCGTCGTCCGGGGTTCAAAATTTGATTACAGCTCTGATTTATAAACATGGGTGCCCTAACCTTCCCAGGCTCCATCTTCGGATGAGAGTTCCAGGTAGGTGGTTCTGGTTTTCCAAGGCTCCCACCTTCGAAGTTCAAAGTTGCATCATTCCCCCACGTCCCATGCAGTCCTCCAGCAGACCTTGACGAGCCTGTCGATGGCAAGGACTCGCCCTCATGACGATGTCGGTGGCCACCTCCCGTGCAATGCTACACCCCACTTCGTTTGCTTTACTGGAAACTCAATCTGGGCATATCTGGGCCGTTTGCTTCGAGGGTTCTCAATGCCCTGAGGTCGGGCCTTATGCCAGCTTGGGACTGCCACTGAGGAAATTTCTGTCAAGCCCAGGTTGCTTTTGTCCAGGTGCTGGATGATCCACTTTCAACATTTCTTGTATTTGTATTTCATGTCTGCGATGCTTTGGCTTGTGGAGATACGGGCACGAAGTTGAGATCTAAGTGTCGTCGTTTAGCTTGCCGCCTTGCAAGTAAATCCCGAACACGAGATGCTGGCAGCTCCCAGGATCGAATGCAAAACACATACGGCAGCTACTTCGCGGCCATTAACACCTTCGCCCAAGTGCTGTGGGGCAGGCCTGACTCTGAAGCTGTCCACCGGGTCGTCTCAAGAAGCCAGCTGAACATACAGTGGATGGTTCGTGTTTGTTCTTGTGTATCTATATGTTTATCTCTATGTTTATCTTTATATCTATCTCCATCTCCACCTCCGTTTCCATCTCCATCTCCATCGCCGTTCCCATCTCCATTTCCATCTCCATCTCGATTTCTATGAGGCAGTCTTTACTCGCGTCACATTCGCTGTGGAGACTATTGGTGCAATGTCCGTGTTAACTGCAATTTGCGCGAAGATTTCTTGAGCGGTTTTGGATGTGGTTCGTTTAACACTGCTCATGCGGGCAGCTCGTCGGTCCCGCCCGCATTCTCTGCGGACTTACTTGACTAAGCGGAACGGCGTGGCATTCGCTAGAACCTTGGCGCTCAGTGAATCAAACTGTTTTGCGTTCAGTTTACGGGGGCTGGCCGAACATGACAGAGCTGTATTTGCGCAGGTGAAGTAAAGTCTCCAGGCTGTGAGCTGTGGAAATCGATGATCCGGACATGGGCCCCACATTTAAGCTTACTTACGAAGTGCAATGTGGTGGTGAAGTTGTGGTCGCCGAGGGAATTGGAAGGCGAAGCAAGACGCCAACAAAGCAGCTGCGGCAGAGCTGTGTGCGAATGGGCTATTCCTGACAGAGCTGGCTACGTTGCCTCCAGCTACAGGGCATCAAAATCACGTCACCTGGATCGCCCGCAGTCCAGTTGGGCTGCGTGGGGGTCCCCCCGGCTTGCCGAGGGTCTGTCCTGTGTGTGCCCCCTTGTCTGCGGTCTGGCCGGATTCTGGGTTCCCCCGGCGGCGGCCCCCTGGCTTGCACCTGCGCCCAGCTTTCCTCCTCGTCATCCTCGGCGAGGTGAGCAACACCCTTCCACGTCTCATCTTCATCTTTGGTCCACCCGCGCTGCTGAAATGCCGCCTGCTGGCTTGCTCCTACCTTGTTCCCCCCGCTTCCTGAAGAAACTTCTTCGCTTGCTGGCCACCCCCATGGTTCCCCCATAGCCTGCCGCCCCCCCCATTGAGTCGTGGCAGCTGCTGCTGTTTGCCCCTGACTGGGTTGGTGGTTCTGCTCCGGTCTCCGGTTGGTGGCGCCTGTTGTTGCACTTGCTGCTCCTGCTGGCCACCCCCCATCATCAACATCGGACTCAAGCCCGACGCGGTAAAAGGAGTGGACCGAGTTTGCCTGCAGAGGGTTCCTGTCACATTCATTGGAAGTGCAACGACAATCGTATCTACTACAAGCTCATCTGAGGGGAGCAAGGATGTACGCAATATCGTGTATCAGACCCTCACGCAGTGAGTGTAGCATTGCTTGTGTTCTTTTTGAGGGGGAGGGGTTTCTGGTTTTGGGTTTGGGGCTTGGGGTTTGGGTTATTCGAAACCCTGGCTAAACCGAGTTTATCATTGTTTGAACATTGCAGCTGATACAGTGTATTTGGGGTCTTGGGTCAGGGACCCCCGGAAGCCACGATTGGGACGGGTGGGTGGTCCTGTCCAACAAGGCCACTCAAAAGCCTCATCACAACGCCTTGATAAAACAGCCCTCAGAAGAGTCACATGCAAGTGCCTTCTCTTAGAGAGCTGTGAATCGATGACTTTCGCAGGTATTTAGTGACCGTCCCAGCTGCACCAGCCGGCGGCAGCCCCCGAGTTCCCCCAGGCTTGGCCGGCCTGGTTTGCATCTCCTGCCATTGAGACCGCCGCAGCCTTCATGGAAGTCCCAACCTACCTCCCCGAGTTCCCCCAGGCTTGGCCGGCCTGGTTTGCGTCTCCTGCCATGGAGACCGCCTCAGCCTTCATGGAAGTCCCAACCATGGCCACTTGCTTCCCCGAATTCCCCTATGCTTGGTCTTCCTCGTTTGCATCTCCTGCCATGGAGACCGCCCCAGCCTTCATGGAAGTCCCAACCATGGCCACTTGCTTCCCCGAATTCCCCTATGCTTGGCCTTCCTCGTTTGCATCTCCTGCCATGGAGACCGCCCCAGCCTTCATGGAAGTCCCAACCATGGCCACTTACCTCCCCGAGTTCCCCCAGGCTTGACCGGCCTGGTTTGCGTCTCCTGCCATGGAGACCGCCCCAGCCTTCATGGAAATCCCAACCATGGCCACTTACCTCCCCGAGTTCCCCGCGCCGCCCCAGCCTTCATGGAAATTGCCCCTGAACCCCAGGCAGCAGCTCCCATGACATCCTCGGCCGCACCGATCCAGACCAGTGGCGTAGTCTATTCCTCGCAGCGCTGCGAGCAGCCTGCCCAAACAGATCGCGGAGTGCGAGCCTCAAGCGCAAACAGTGTTTAGCCTTCAGGCTTAGGGTTATGACATATGGTTATGATAGTGGGTGTGGAAGTAACCGATATACAGTAGATATGGTATTGACACATACATACATAAATACATACATACCTACATACATACATACCTACATACATACATACATACATGCATACATACATACATACATAGCTACTGCTATCGCTACTGCTACTGCCACTGCCACTGCCACTGCCACTGCTACTGCTACGGCTACGGCTACGGTTACTGCTACTGCTACTGCTGCTGCTGCTGCTGCTGTTGCCACGAAGAGCACAGATGTACGTGTAAAAGCAATTTCAGATCTTCACAGATTTGAAGCTTCACAGGCCAGAGCCCGCGCTTTAAATTTCAACAACCTACACCCTACAACCCAACCTTACCCCGAATCGAAGAAAGCCTTACAACCGCCTTGAACTCAGATCGTGACGACAACCTCGATCAAGGCCGTGCCGGGGGAAAGGGGTCAAGTCTGCAAGTGGGGCACCGGTTCACAAAGTAGGCTCCTTTCGTTTCCCTCTTGCAAGAGTGACAGACCTGCTCAACCCTGAACTTAAAGCCTCAACGGTTTTCAAGACTGATAGAGCACGATGCCTGGGATAGTGGTTTCCCTTGCCGAGGAGGCCCAGGCAGTGCTTCTGTGCAACTTTCCGCAGTATGCTGCAGTGGCTCAAAGAAGCTCGAAAAAAGGTTAAACCTGTTGGCCCCCAGTGTGGAGCCTTGGATTCTTGGCCGAAGATGGGTTGCAAGGCGATTCCCACAATGCTGCTCCGCGCGAGTGGGAAGCAAAGAGAATCGCGATGGATGCAGAACTTTGTGGCGGACTTCAGGCAGCGCGACACACTGATCAAGCATGAGATGATCCACTCGGTTTAGGTTTTGGACCCAGGCTCGAACACAGTTCTGAAGCCACCAGAAGGCCGAAGCATCGTGCGTTGAGAGCTTGGAGGCGTGGCGGAGAGCCCGACAGATCACGCAACTGGTCTTACTTGGCCACAGTATCGGTGGCAATATCGCTGCAGCATATACGGAGTCGTACCCCGAGAGCGTGAGGATCCTTATTCTCGCATGCCCACCTGCTATGGTTGGCAAGCCGGAGTATCAGACAAAGCTTCGATCCGCATCGCGACGAATTCGTTTCGTCATGCTCTGGAGCCGGGGTTGGACTCCATTTACAGCCGTACGGCTCCTGCCAGAGATATGAGCGCAGGATCTGCCCGTGTCGTGCGCCGCGTGATCCCGTCGAGTAAACAGACCCCGTCACTGCACTCGCAGATTGCATTTATCACGAATCACGGAGGGCGAGAGGGGCCGGCCAGCGCAGACGTGGCCATATCTGCTCTTTTTCGTCCTGGAGCATGGGGCAAGAAGCCGCTTGGTGCCAGACTCCCGGAACAAAGGACTGGATGGACATGCGACATGGGAACCGGGTGGCTGAGGCCTGTGCGGAGCAAAGAACTTCAGAGCAGGCACAGGCACCGATGGTGTGTGTACAAGTCGTGGAAGGTGCGGGGCATTATGCGCACTTGGACCCAAACCGAAACCCTCATAAGCCCTCAACACGCAAGCCTCAACCGAACCCTCAACCCTCACCCCAAGTCCCATGATCCTTTAAGACCCGAGCAGCCCAGCACTCTTCCCACATTCGATCTTAAACGCAAGCGGTTGGCAGATCAAATCATTTTTGACCCAGCAATAGCATGTCAGTGCTCTCTTGGCAATGCGTTCTTTCTGGGTCTGTCTGGAGTTTGTTGCATTGCATTGAAGGGAGGTGTTTCAACTCATGACAGCGATTCGCTCGAGTGCGCTTGAGCTGTGCCCGGGTTCACACAGGTCCAACCAGAAGCCTCGTAACCAAGGATCTTGGTGTCTAGGCCTAGGCTCTCTGGTAACAGTACGGGGTTGAGGTTGTCTCGCTTCCCTGTCTGAATGTTGAAACAGTGGTCTACACGGAAACCTCACCACCACCACCACCACAACCACCTCAACCACCAGCACCACCAGCACCACTCTACTGCTGCTACTGCTACTGCTACTGCTACTGCTACTGCTACTGCTACTGCTACTGCTACTGCTACGGCTACGGCTACGGCTACGGCTACGGCTACTGCGACTGCGACTGCGACTGCGACTGCGACTGCTACTACTGCTGCTGCTGCTGCTGCTGCTGCTCCTGGTACTGCTACTGCTACCACTACCACTACCGCTAGGGTACCGCCACCGCTACCGCTAATGCCTCTGCCTGCTAGTGCTACAGCTGCTACTACTGCCAGTGCTACTACTGCTGCGTCAGCCTGTTCCTGCAACAGCCAGGTGATAATGCAAGGTGTTGTAGGATTCATAGCAGGGTTTGTGCGCAACCCCGGGTGTTAAGAGAAGCTTTCCATGCTGGGCTGACATTTACGACGAGGAGGACGAGCAAGATCAAGCTGACAACTAGCAGCTAGCTCCGACC
>CAJNJA010082753.1:0-14040 GCA_905231915.1 Symbiodinium necroappetens | reverse complement strand
AGAGAGAGAGAGAGAGAGAGTAGGTGACCCTGGGGCCAGCAGCAAACAAGCAACAGGAGACAGGGACGGGACAGCTGGCCGGATGCTGAAAGCCCGCATCTCATCTTTGGGCGAACAACCGAGGACCGAGCCTGAGCTGTAAAACTCGTGGAACAATCTCGTGGAACGTCAACACTCGGGATCAGCGCCAAAGGGGGGAAACAGGAGAGCAGGCAGCTCCAGCGGGAAAATGCGCCGCCTTGCGTCAGTGTCCTATACGGTCCTTTACACATTATGCGGACAGGCCTGCAGCATCAGAGGAGGAATGTGTCACTCGAAAAGCCCGACATTGACATGGAAGAGGTCCTTGTGGAAACCTGCGGCCAAGCGCCATAGAACGGGGAACGATCACCAGAAGCTACACATCGGGGAGATGGAGGCGACGACAAGAACGAGACGCCCTGCAGAGCCCATACGAAGCAAAAGGAAGCTGTAGCCTTGTGCCGGAGACCCACCAAGCAAGCAGCATAGTGGTGCGACCCCAACGACATGGAGGGGTTCAAACGCTCAATGTACTTCGGCAGAGATCGTCTCAACGAGCCCTTGAAATCCAAATACAAGTCCGCCTAGCCGGTCCGACGCACTTGCATGTCAGCAGCTCCACCACCACATAGCACCGTCGCCGCGAGCGACACAAACATTGAAATAGGACTTGGCACAGAATTCTACAAAGCCGGATTCCCTCTGTCACAGCGCCTTGCGACTGAAATCGCACTCCTACTTACTGGGTGTCCTCGGCCCTAGGGTGCCGATGGGAGCCTCAACTTGTAGGGTTCGGCGATGTTTGGCGGTTAGGGCCGAGGGTCTGGAAGCTTCAGCCCTCTGCAGAAGGAGCGAAAGCTGATGCCAGTTGCGCTTTCTACTTGGGCGCAGCTTGGCCGGCACCTGGACAACTTTGAGTCGCTTCGCCGCAGGCAGCCAGTCGATTTGGTCGAGGGTGTTGGGCCTATAGGAAGTGAAAGCATAGCTCCAAAATTCTCATGGTTCTCATGGACCTACATCTGACTACTACCCTCACCATGAGTAGTTGAAGCGTCGTGACGACGACGGCCACTGATAATGCTAGTACGACCACTGCCACTACCAACTCTGCTGTTGCAGCTACTGCTGCTACTGTTACTGCTACCACTGCGACTACGACTAATAACGAATACGACGGCGACGGCTACTGCTGCGGCTGCTACTACCACTACTACTACCACTAATGCCGCTACTACTACTCATACTCCCACTCTACTCCTACTGCTCATGTTCCTGCTCCTGCTCCTACTGCTACTGCTGCTCCTACTCCTACTCCTACCACTGCTGCTGCTGCTGAAGCTACTGCCCATTGCTACTGCTGCCGCTGCCGCTGCCAGCATATGATCGTTTAGGTAAGCCTCCTAAACGCTAAAACCCTCCCATCTCAATCGTCCTTCAACGCCTATAATAAGAGCTCCGTCCTCTTCAATGCCGAGGTTTCGACTAGGCGATCTTCACCAGGAGGGGTCGGCTTGGCTGGGAGGCTCTGAAGGCGCCATCTCTCCGTCTCCGTCTACGCTCGTGGTCGCAGTGCATGCCTGCAACCGGGTCTGGAATCTGATGTGTTGAAGTTGAAACGCTTTCAAGACTGCCTGGAGTTGAATGAACTTGTAGAGCTGAGGAGAGGGATGCTTATTCCTTTTGGGGGATTCAAGAATATATGGGGACAAAAAGTAACAGTGTTTCTCCGAGACTTCAGAACCCAGGCAACCAAGCCACTTTGGATGTGCTGGATTTGGCCACGCATTTCGGAACCTCCTGGGCAGTGGTACCCTGCTGCATGCGCAAGCAGAAATATTTCCCAGGTCATCACACTTGGAGCGCGACGAGCACTATCCAGTGATGTGTGGGGCTCTTTCTGCGAGGTTTGGTGCCGACATGCTCCACAGCATCGACAGGCTCATCTCCACGAAGAATTTGATCATCGCGAAGAGAGCTCCGCGGCTTGGTTGAAACCCTCTTCAAAGACGGACCGTCGGCAATCGAACTTCACCCGGGTGCAGCGTGTGCTCCAGATAAAGTTTCGAAGACCTCGGAACAAGGCCCTTGACCTTGAGTGGAGTGGGGCGTGCTTCCCAAAATCTGGTTGCTGAAAGCTTGCGTGCCACTCGGGCTTGGTGCTCCTTCCTTCTCCCGGAGACTCGACGCATCCCGATCTCCATCCTCTGCCAGCTCACACATCTTCATCCCTTGACGAAGGAAGGGAAAGAAAGCAGGGACACACAGAGGCCATACAGGCCTGTGAGAGGCTTCCGCAAGGAGCAGGCAGACACAAAATCGATTTTGCACTGCAGGTTGATGCCGACTTCTCTGATCCTAGGCTGTTCGTGCATTTGCAGTATGAGCCTCGTTGCTCTGCTGTTGTGCATGCAGGATATGCCGCCGCCGCTGTGCCCTGCGGTTTGCTGCTGGCGTTCTCGGGGAATGTGCATTGGATCCAGGACTGCATGCAAAGACTGCTGTTGTTTCTCACGAATATCCCATCAACTTCTGTCACCAGCTGCAGCTGCTGCGAGAACATGCTGAGTGCTTGAGTTGCAACTGATGCGACTGTTGCAGCTGTGTCAGCAAGCATGTGCCCCTTCCTGTTTTATTTCTAGCTTCAGTTTGATCGCTGAGAAGTTCAGGCTGTTTGTGCCCAGTCCTCGACATACCATGCTCATGACGATCTGTTGAGCATGTGCTGTGTTTTTGCAGAGTCAGTTCACAGCTTGTCCGGTAGCCTGGAAGGATGTCACCGATCCACTTGCTGCCACCCGGCTTCAAAGCTGCTGTGCTCATGGCGCTAGCGGACGAAAGGTTCCCAAGCTTTGAACTTGAACAACTGAAAGGACAGAGGAAGATCAAATTCTTTGTTTCCACTGCTGGTACCCTGTCGCGTTTTTTGCTTTAGTCTTCGCTGTCCTTACCTTCCAATCGTTGAAGCAGCAGCAGCAACAACAACAACAACAGCAACAACAAGACTTCCGAATTGTAATGACGGAAGATGCACAGGTATTCATATGTCAATCGCAAGAAGCCGGAATATGACTCAATTCAGCTCTGCAGACCCCTGAACACCAAGTCACCACCCAAGCAACGAAGAACCAGAATCCAAGTTCTTGCACTAAGCCCTCAAGCCAGGAAGCCTGAAAGATCCGAAACCCTAAACCCTAAACCCCTCGCCGACTTCGCACCATGAACCTCGCCTGGCTTGTCCGAGTTGTGAGAGCGTAAACCCTTAAGTCCGAAACAGGACGACTTCCGGAACTTGAAGGAGCCCGGGCCGCAGCTATCCCGGGAGGGCGCCTTCTTTGTGGTGGAGGGCCCTGAGGCGCCAGGCTTGGAGGCTTTTGAGTTTAGGGTTCAGAGTTTAGGGTTTAGGGAGTTTAGAATCAGAAGTTTGGGCGGCTTGGTCTAGTAGTGTATAGGAAATGTACAGAAAAGTTTAAATTACATAGGTATACCAAAACATCACGATTTTTTTAGGGCTCCTGATTAGACTTGTAGCATAAAGTCCCCCAAGATCCTCTTCTGGTAATTCCGCCCCCTATATGCCCCTGCATATGAGGGTGTAGCGTTTAGGGTTTTATGGCAGAGTCTGGGTTCAAAGGGGTTAAACCCTAAACCCCTACCTGCCATGCCTGCTTGCGCGAGTGTGTGAGTCGAAACCCCTAAACCCTAAATCCCTGTATTCACAATCCGAGAATCCCCAAGCTCTTTTGGTGCATAGACTTATCCACGCTGCGATTTCCCGACTGCAACTCCAAACATAAAACCTTCTAAACATTCGGCACACCGAAAGCACCTCTTCAAGCGAAAGCCCTCCGCTGCAATCGGTCGGAAGATTTATCATTACGGTTTGTGGAACAGGCCATTCGTTTGCTCCTGGCCAGCGAGTTTGCCCGGTCTCCCAGTAGCCGCGACTTTAGCAGAGTCTTCGAGAATTGGGAGGTTCGATCTTTCGGGCTTCTTGCTCCATGGAGTGCTTAATCCTCACTGTAGGGTTGTCTTAGGCTCCGTAAAAATTAATATCTAATTCTAGTACCAGAAGCCCTAAACCATTTTTAACTGACTATGAAGGCCCCTATATTAGACCTTCTGCTGTTTCTTCGGTGCTTAAGTTAACTTGTGCTGAGATTCCGGATGTCAGCAGGCAGCCGCAAGCCTTGCTGTTGTCGTTTTTGTGTTCATGATGCATGCCTGTGGCCATGCAGGGGCTGCAGAGTGGATGCAACAGCCTTTGATTGGAAGGACCCTAAACCCTAAACCCCTGAACCTCTTCCTACTAAGGCTGTGACGAAGCTTCTGCTGAAGCCCTCCCTGCTGGACTCCATGGCGGAAGCTTTGGTCTCGAGGCTCAAGCGTGCCTGAGCCAGCAAGTTTGGCTTTCGATTAGGGTTTGGAGTTTAGCCCGCTGCCCAAGCGTCTTGCCGCGCTTGCACAGGTGCTTCATGCCTTGCGTTTTCCAGCAGATTCGGCCTGTCCGGACTGGAATTCGCGCGCGCTCTCAGCATTTTCGGCTTCTGCACGCTCGCCGATTCCGTACCGCTTCCCACACACACATCCATTCCCACAGAGCATCCATGGGCCAACCATGATAACGTTCCCACAAACTCCATCCGTTCCCGCAGAGCATCCATGTGCCAACCGTGATAACGTTCCCACAAACTCCATCCGTTCCCACAGAGCATCCATGGCCCAACCATGATAACATTCCCACAAACTCCATCCTTTCCCACAGAGCATCCATGGCCCAACCATGATAACGTTCCCACAAACCCCATCCGTTCCCACAGAGCATCCATGCGCCAACAATGATAACGTTCCCACAAACTCCATCCGTTCCCACAGAGCATCCATGGCGTTCCCCAAACTCCAGCAGTTCCCACAGAGCATCCATGGCCCAACCATGATAAACTCCATCTGTTCCCACAGAGCATCCATGTGCCAACCATGATAACGTTCCCACAAACTCCATCCTTTCCCACAGCGCATCCATGGCCCAACCATGACAAACCTCTTTCACCTCCGGCCCGACAGCAGCGCAACCCCAAACATTGACAGCCGCAGTGGCCCCGAAACTTTTTCATCTAAGGCTTTCCTCTAACATGTAATTTTTGTAAAAAAAAACACGTTGGAAAAGCTGCCTCCTGAGCCACGACCAAGGCACTTTCGCACTGTAAATGCCAATGGATTCGTGTGTTTATTCTTGCGCTGCGGCGTAACGTCCGGGCGTAGCGTTTAGGGATGAGTTCCATGGCTCTGCACGGAACCATAGTTACACTTACAATGCCCTTACATCACGCATGGCCACATTCCAGAAGACCAGGCGCTAGGAAATTTTCCGAATCCGCTGGCCTGGAAAGCACCAGGCTTCGACAACTTGAAAGCAAATCGCATTGTCACTTCGACGGGTTTCGGGAGTCTCGGCGGTGCGTTGCATTCCTTGCTTTTCACCAACCTCTGAATGTCACTTCGTGTATGGTTACATGTATCCGAAACGTTGTTCCAAGCTTTAAGTCCATCATGATAAGAAGCTCCTGAAAGACTCTGTATCTCAATGGAGACCAACGGCAGAATGACATGAGCAAGCCTGCCACAAGAACCTATGCACACCCCACGCAAACTATTGACACATGTGAGTAAACATAACATCTGGTCGAAACTTGGTAATAGTGTTGACAGTATTGGCTACCCGTAGACGAAGGTGGGAAAGGTAACGCAGCGGGAACCCTAGCCGAGCATCACCACCCCGGTGGGGGGAGGCCTTGCAACTAAATCTCAGACCATGGTTAGAATAGGGTTTTGGGAAATATCATAAACATGCGGAACCCTGACGAATACCCACAATGTTTTGAAGCTTCTATGTTACCGCCCTAAACTCACGGCTGTCCATCGAAAAGCATGTTACGTTTGCCTATCGTGCCACAAGGTGAAACAATCGCGGATGCAGATGCACAGGCCAAAGCTGTTAAGAGTTAAGAGATATCAGTGGCTGCCATTGCATTCGCATCAACCTAAACAAAATATACTCCGGTATCAGTTAATTGAGATATGATAAGATGAGATGGTATAATATAACTCCTAACCCACTGGAGTCGCCTTCAGGTCATGCTTCTCCTTTGCAGCTCGGCAGCATCTTATTTGACTTCTTGATGGGTCCCCCTAAAACATCCACTGCGCTTGGCGATTGCAAGCAGTACTGCCCCCTGTGTTGGGAACCTAGCCTTCTCTGGCTCTTTCGTTTGCATCCATGTGTTGTGCTTGATGGTTTGTGCTCGCCTGCACCAGATCGTGCTGGAAGGTCGCGAAGCTGTGCTGTGACCACTATCGACATACGCTGCCTGGGCGCTCTTTCGCGAGCACATAGCAAGAGGCCTCGGAGGCCCCGCGCGTCGTAGTTGAACCAGCATGGTGACAACCCGGCTGGTTCGTTGGCTTGCGCTGTGCCAGTTGGCGGTCAGCAGAGAGGTGATTCCGGATCCATGCGGCGAGAGCTGCGTCAGTCGCCCAGATGCAGGTGACACTGCCTTGTTGCAGACAGCGAAAGCCTCTGGCGAGCCCATCTCTTCGAAAGATTTTGCGGAGAAGATGCAGTGCGATGCGCGGGAGAAATCCTTCTTGATCAATGGAGGTGACTGGACTTTCGTCTTGGGCAATTTCCAAAGCCCTGGTATCCTTTGGGAGGACCTTCTGGTGAGTTGGGAGAAGGGAGGTCCTCACACAGAGTACTTTGGCATCGATTACACGTTCATGTCGCAGACTTATAGCTTCACGGACTACCTGACTGTCTCCTCTTATAAGGGCGTGTTTCTTTTTCCCATGACGCTCTGGGCCTCGCAAGTCATCAAGCTAATTCTGCCGTTGCCCTTTCCCACTGGTTGCAACGATTTCTGGAAGGAGCAAGGCTTCAGCGGCCTCTACATCTCGCCGCCATGGTCGCTGGAGGCATTGAAAAGCCCGGGCTTTGACGACGCAGGCTGGTCGCGATCCATGGACCCCAAGGATCTCATTGTTGACAGCTTGACCTTCCACATCCGTGTCCAGCCAAGGCTGAAGGTTCTCCCAGGCTTGTATCCGCTGGTTTGAGAAATAATATGAATTTAGGGATGTGCCACGACATAGAAAAGGAGGACAGATACTTTTTTTGTTGCACGGACGACTCTACTTGAAGCACCGGTTTTGACGATAAAGCGAAATTTGCGCAGGTGAAAGCCCGGATGCCCCGCCGACCATGGAGGTACGGTTGCAACTCGATTTGGACCTCCGCCCCGTCTTCCGTACTCCTGGGCCGAAGCCAACCACGACAACCACGTCAACGAAGCCATATGACCGCCGACGCCGTGGTCAATTTGATCCCCCGCCGCGTGAGGTCTTGATGTGGTGCGAAAAAAATCTTCCCCAAGATTCTTGCGGTATCGTGCTCAGAGTCCTCATCAATTCATTGTGGACCTGCTTCCGATGCTGTCCACGAGAGCCTTGGTGCAAAGTCTGTCCCTTCGCGTGTCCTCTTGGCTCCCACCCGAGCATCATCTACCAGCTTAACGGGCTGCCAGGGGTTGATTTGGCTGCTCCAGGCGAGCTCAGCGAGCTGGAGTGGTTTGCGGAGTCACCTCAGTGGCCTGAGAACTTGACCATTCCTGCCGGATTTCTTTTCGACACCCCTGACTTGTACAAATTGCTCTCCACAGCCGAGAGGCAGCGAGTGCAAGACTTCAAGGGCGTGTCGGTCACTGACGGCGACTGCCCCGTGCCTTTCGCGATCGGCGGCGGTTGCAAATGCAAAGAGGGCTGCTCTCCGCTGCCCTACTTGAACTCAGACTTCACATCGGGCACGGGCCTTTCCTGCGAGGGGCCATGGCCTCCACCTATCGACTTGGTGGCCATTCACAAGACGATATGTGGGCCTAGGAGGGTTCATAAGGCTTTCGCGCAGGGCAAGACAACGCAGCGTGGCGGAATCTATGTGAGGTGCGAGGTGGGAACGTTGATAGGTGGTGCTTGCAGTAAGTTTTTGCCATACGATGGCGCCGAGATCCTAGCTGCGTTTCCTGACGATCGGAACACGTTCCGATGCTTCGGAACTGGCGAGTGGAGTCAGGAACCAGTCCACTATACAGTGGCCCGTGGATGGTGTCTGGAGCTTGAGGGAAATGAGAAGGTCATCATGGTCAGGAGGGAAGGTCGTGACAATGCTTCTGTCCAATGTCCTGATGGTTATCAGGTTGTGGGAGGGGGGTGCACCTTTATCGAAGGCACGGAGTTCACGCTTCGCGAGTCCTACCCAACATCCCAGAACACATGGGAGTGCATCTTTGACTCGACACGGTCCTGTGGCGAAGGTAGTCCGGTGTGTCTGCGCAGTGAGGCCCGCGCTATTTGCCTGGGCGTTGCAAGTGCGCAGTAATTAAATCCAATTTTCCACGACATGCCTAACACTCCAAGCTGTAGCATGTGTGGCCAACTGCTTCCTTTAGAGCAGGGATGCTGTACAGAGAATCCTGAAGCCTTCCCTGTATCTGCTCAGACATGCCTGACAGTCAGATGTAGCATGTTACTGGCCTAAACTGGGTCTTCTCCTGTCAGGGTACCTTGAAGGTGCGGCAAAAAACACGGAGGCATGTTCCCAAGATGACGACAGCCCATCTTGCCTTATTCCACGAATTGAGAAACGCCTGCATTGCTGTCCGCATGGAGCACTAGCCACTAATCTCGCCCTAGTGTTCATGCGGGCGCCAACTTGATAACCCAACTCTGGACTTACCCTAAACCCTAAACCCCTCAACCCCTAAACCCCTAAACCCCTAAACCCCTAAACCCTAACCTCGCCTAGGCTTGTCCGAGAGTGAGTGCTGAAACCCTAAACCCCCAGCTGCGAGAAGCAAGTGAGAGCTCAGATCCACCGGGCCAAGGCGAAGCGAACCTCATGGAGCAGGCCTTGGGCACAGAAACGACTTGCGAGCCCAAGCCAGGGAATATGCTTTGAGGAAAAGGGGGGTTTTAGGGCTTTAGGCTTTAGGGTGATCCTTAGTACCATCTTTTGTACATTCCTTAATACAGGTTTTTGGAGTCTCTGGGTAGGTGACGGGCATCCCGGCGAAGCATGCGAGCGCTGCTTTGGCGATCGCAAGACGAAGAGCGCCCTGCTGCTTACAGGACCGCTGTCAAAAAATCTACGTGCTGCTGAGCTACTGTTGCCCATTCGGCCGTTTACGTCGTTGTGGCACGGGTTCAATGATTCCATATTCTTGTTTACTAAGCTGCTTCGAAAGCTGACTTATGGATGCATCTCATGTCGTGAGGATATCCCACAGTTCGTGGCCGGCGCCCCCTTTCGCGCACTCGCATTGGAGAGAGGTCTTGACGAGGCCTGTCCAAGAGCATGGGTATGAGAGCTGTTCGTGTCTGTTCAGGGCATGGAGTTTCGACGCAGGTGCGATCAGCCTGCTGCAAACGTACATTGGAGCATAAACAGAATTCAATACTCTGAGCTGACCATGACTCTTCAAGCAGTCTCCAAGCATGCGTGGCCCTCTCTGCGGTCTTTGCTGTCCGTAGTACAAGGGGGGGCCATGTTGGACTGTTGGGCACCAATCTGTTATCCAATCTCGTGCTGCTAGGAATCCGTTGGGGCTTTGTTTCGCACCCTGGCTGCATTCAGATTGCGGTGTTCTGCAGGCAGATGCCACACTAATGCTACTGTACCATCTGCCCAGATCATCCGTGTCCTGAGGCGTCGCAGCTGCCTTTGGTGCCACCTGGCAGATTGCAGTCTTCTTCAACGCAGGGTTCCAGCAGAACCCCAAACGTCAGATCTGCGCATCAGTCACAATGTGGTCTTGGCATGGCTTCATCTGTTTGTGTGTTGATGCATCCTGGTGCATTTCCGCAAGTTTCGCAGCAATACTGCAACCGAAGCATCGGTGGGCTTAGGAAGCCGTTTTATTGCATACTACTCCCCAGATCCTTCAAGCAAGCGACGACACAGCGTTTGTTTGAGAGTCGGTATACAGGCTGGAGCAAGGCAAAGACAAGCAGATGATGGTACAGCTACTTGCGGGCCAAGGCACTTACAATAGGACCTAGCCCTGGGAATGCGGAATGCATCAGGATGATTGGCATGATGCCACACTAGTCCAAAAAACCCGAAGCAGACCTCAACCCAGTCTGCACCGAAGATGCTGCAAAAGCTGACCACCCAGCCACGTCCCCCACCCAGGCGTCCGTGGTGCTTTGTGACTCGGAGTGCGGCGATCCCTTCCACCGGCGCGCAGTTCGGGTGCATGCCCCAGTCAGGGCGTCAGGGTTGGAGGATTAGAGTTTAGGACACTTTAGGGCTATTCGAAGCTACAAAGGAGCGTCAACTTCTTAAGAAAGGGTCGTTGGTTTATTGACGTTTAGATTCCGCAGCTTCAGGTTTAGGAATCAGCAGAGCCAAGGATTCGGAGCCGACGCTCACACCCCGAATGTCGTTCCATGCGACTTCACTGTTGCTAGTATATGTGAATCAAACAAACAAAGAAAAGAGATAGAGACAGAGAGGAGAGAGAGGGGGATATGTATGCTTCGAGGGAACATGCCCCTCATGTTGCATTGTGTTGCAGTGTAGCTTATACTTTCCCTTCATGGAGAAGAATGCGACTTCTCGATAAGTGGCCTTTGTGGAGCACGCGCTTCCACTCTGCCCTCCGCAACGGTCGGGGGCGCTAATGTGCGCGGGCAAGGGTTTTTTCCCCCTTGTCCCACCCTGACGAAAGAAAAAGGATATATACATATATATATATATGTGTGTGTGTATGTGTATATTGTGTATATATATATAATATGTATATTTTTTATGTATGTATTTATTTATTTATATCGAGGGGCCACAACCCGTCACCACAGCCTTTGCGAAAGAGAGAGAGAGAGAGGGAGAGAGAGATACCTATTACATACATACATACATACATACATACACATCGTTATTTATACACATTGTTATCAATATGTATATATGTATACGCACTGTTTTCAAAGCTGTTTAGTTGTGTGTGTGTGTGTTTAAACTTATTTTTTAAAGTGTTACACACGCGCACACCCACACACACACACACATATATATATATATATATCGTATAACATGTAGCTGAGTTGGAAGCTTGGCAGAGGCTCGGAGTGTAAGATCGCAAAATCAACTTCCAGAAGGTCCGTAGCTCATGGGCAATATCGTTAGTCGTTAGCACCGAAAAACCTCTACATACCATATATCCTGTCTCCGCAGACCTACAACGAACGTAAAACGCAAGCTCCAGACTCTAGCTCCAAGCTCTTTTTGACCTAAGCCTGTAAACCTCCAACCCTGAACTCGGCACCGCTGCTTGAGAAGCTTCAAAGACCTTGTGAACCTGCCAAGCTCTGGAGGTATCCATGGGACATGTGCTGCGTGTCCCCCTTGTTCAGGGCTGCCTCCATGCGTCTCGACGCAGCATGAGAGGCATGGTGGGGTCGAGGTGACTAAAATCGGCTTCAGGATGGATATGGGGCTTGCTGCATAGTGGTGAGTTGCTGCTTCCCCACCTCGAATGCAGTTTTAAGTGGCTGTCTAAGGATTTGCTGGGCGAATTGGTTGCAGCAGTCGCTCGGCTCGTGCTGGAAACTTGCAGGCCCCCTGCACCACCATAATATAGGGATCAGCAATCACCAGTACTGTGCCTCAGGGATCCGCATGAACTATACTATAATGTGACCGAAATTCACAACCATGTTCCATTTATTGAGGGCCCCCTACATTAGGATTTCTATGTTGTCAAGCAGCATCAAGGATGTGCAGACCATTGCCGTGTGTGATGATCTGCATGATACGGGCTCTTACCTCGATGAGCTCAGCGAACTACACTGCCGCAACAAAGATGCACACAGGCAATTTCGTTGTGTGCGTGTGTGTCTGCTCCTATGATGGCAAGAGCCAACAGCTCTGAGCAGCTAGTGGTCCACAAGGTGTGGGGGTTGCGGGTCTAGGGTATAAGGGTTGAGGGTATTTCCGCAATTAGGGTTTCGGCCAGAGTGTGTCGACGCGATGCATAGTCGTTGAGCTATGTGCCATGTTGGTGGATTTTTTCCATGACTACTTATGCTTGAAGAGCAGAAGCCTGAAATCTGCAGAATCCTTCGTGCAGTGGAATCCCTGTATCGGTTTACGCCGGCTTATCATCAAGCGTGGCGTTGGCTTGTTAGTCTTGCTATTTGGAGCTATCTTAACCACCCCCTCTCCTTGCCATGCAGCAGGGGCAGGAAAACCTAAATCGCCCTGCCCCAAACCGTATCGACGGAAAAGGGTCGTGCAAAATAGAAACCTAAACCCTAGATAAGCGTCTCCTTGATCTGAGGATGGGCCTGCTTCGTTGGCGTGGATGGTGGCGTGCAAGAACCCCTGGCCGAGCTTTGTAGGCAGGATGCCATAAGCATTATTGAAAAATGCCGATATTAATCAGTAGTAGACTAGCAGGTATGATTATGATCGTGATAATAAAACGATAGTCTGCCGCGAAACCCTATTCCAATTATGAAGGTCCTTATTATGTATTCTGATTTCCATCTTCGGAGGCTTCATGGTGACCTGTGCAGGCGGCAAAGTGAGCATACCTAAGTAGACATGGAGGGTAGTGTGGCGCTGATTTGTAAATGATAGAAACCCGAAAGGGTGGAGTGAAGATCCCTCCCACAGCCTGTGGAGACAGTGCCGCAACTGTCCAGGAGCAAGCACGGGTTTTCATCGAGACAGTGGAAACGGCTTTTGCTGAACATGTAAGCCGAAGCGTAAAAAATCATGCAGAGCAGTCTAGGCTGTAGATCCATTTGCCATGCCGTGGTGCGAGGACCAAAGTTACCGTCCGGAAAGCTTTGCCTGGAGTCTCCTTGGGGACAGGCGTTTCCGCAAGCATTGTGCTGTGGCTTGGCATAGAATCACCTCCTGTCGCTTTAGCAGGGTGGCATTAGGACGGTGCAGTGTCATCACTGGCTTTCACTTTGGCATATTCCTGCCCCCTGCGACCCGCAATGCAGGAATTGGGGTCACCAGTACCGGGAAACCTTGTAAGCTAAACAACACAAGCCGCGCACCTGGACTGTCCAAGTTGATGCCGAAGCCCCGAATCCCGACCACTGCCTGGACCCAAGGAATGCTTGCGTGGAGCGCGAAGCGAAAAGACCGCCATGCACCCACTGCACAAAGCTCTCGCACCCTCAGGCTACAGTCGTCAGCCTTCCAGGCCGTTTGGAGACACACGAGTCACATTCCCAACAGGGGTCGGAATACATAGTGACATAGTAGTATTCCCCTACACTCCCTATTGGTACTGTACTAACCCAAGTAATAACCCTTTTAGAGGAAACTTAACGCCCTAGACCCTAAATCCTGTAAAGGAATGTTTTCCGGCACTCGCAATACGGGGGTGGCACCACCTGTTTGCATTTCTTTGCTTTCCTCTGTATTTCCCTATTCAACCTTGCATGTGAGCTTTGTTCTCTGCCATTCGGGAGGGAGAAAGCCCTGTAAGGGCCTAGATTCATTGAAACCCTAGACCCTATAAAGGCCCAGAAAAAAAATCCTACAAAAGCCTAGAAAAAAACCCTATAAAGGCCCAGAAAAACCTTACAAAAGCCTAGAAAAACCCCATAAAGGCCCAGAAAAACCATACAAAAGCCCAGAAAAAAGCCGATAAAGGCACAGAAAAACCCTACAAAAGCTTAGAAAACCCTATGAAAGGCCTAGATTTCCCAAGGCCTTTCTCCACTGGCCTCAGCGCCTTTGCAGCGCTTGGCCAGGACCGACTTTTTTGTCCAAGCCCAGCCCTGGCTCTGCTTGCAAAATACTAGGGCCACTAGGGTTTAGGATGTAGGGTTTCGGGTTTAGGATTTAGGATTTAGGGTTTAGGGTTGAGGTTTAGGGCGCTTCGAGCACCTGTGAGAGAGAGGGTTGAGGTTTAGGATTTAGGGCCACTAGGGTTTAGGATGTAG